>JABUQX010069691.1:60000-67500 GCA_015478945.1 Trachelipus rathkii | reverse complement strand
TGGCTTTTAGGGGTCGCGAGGCTTAAAAGGTTGAGAAGCGCTGCTTTAAAGATATAATGTTTGACTTCTCTTTGCAAACAAAATCGTAGTTATAAAAGCGCTCGCGCTCAATTTGTGCTTAAACACTCCTCTCGTCAGTAATACATAGATCATGCGTTGTAAAAATTTTTGCAACCTAATCTAAATTTTATGACTTTTTTTTAACATTAAATTGCACTTCATTGGAGTGTTATCATGATAAGATGCAATTTAATCTATTAAATATTTAATCCTATTAAAAAAAATTAAGGAATAAAAAATACTAAATAACAGTTGTACACTAGCTATAGTTGAATATAGTGGTGGTTGCACAAATTTGCAACCAGGTTATGACCCGCCCCTGATATCTATCTATCTATCTATCTATCTATCTATCTATCTATCTATCTATCTATCTATCTATCTATCTATCTATCTATCTGATTAAATCTGAATGAGATTAAATATCTCGGTTTTATTTTAAATTAAAATTTAGAGGAAGGGGCAGACATAAAAAGAGCTAGGGACAAATTCTTGGGAACGTTTAATGTTTTATTAAGAAGATCTAGTTCGTTAAATGTAGATATATTGTTATATTTATTAAGATCTTATTGTATGCCTTTTTACGGAGCAAATTTTTGGACTAATATGTCAAATAGTAGTGAAATTTACAAACAATTTAAAGTATGTTTTCATAACGCTTTAAAGAAAATATGTAAAGTTTCTAATAGAATTAGTAATCATGTAATATGTAATTGCTTAGATATGTTAATGTTTAATCATTTCTTAAACTACCTTAAATTATGTACTGTTTTTAGATTACTCGACAATTCTTGTTATTTTGTTAGAAAAAATACTTTATTTTTTAAAGCAGGTATCATGGTGAAAGATATCGAAATGATATTTATGAAGACTTATGAAGTAGTTGATTTATTTAATAATGACCTTGATGCTCTAAAATCAAGGATTAAATTTGTTCAAGACAGAGAAGATACCATAAGATAAATATCGCATTATTTTAATGGAACTCATATGTATATTAATTTTTAAATGTTTTGTTTCACTTTTTAATTTTAATTTACTTCTAAATGTACTATGTTTACGAAATAAAAAAATAAAGACTAAAAGACTATCTATCTATCTATCTATCTATCTATCTATCTATCTATCTATCTATCTATCTATCTATCTATCTATCTATCTATCTATCTATCTATCTATCTGTAGAAACTAAATATCTTGGTTGTAATCTAAATAAAAATTTAGAGGAAAAATCTGATGTAAAACGAGCTGGGGATAAATTTCTAGGAAAATCTAGTGTTATATTGAGAAGAATTGTCACCGTAAGATCAGATATTATTCTTTTCTTATTAAGTCACACTTTATGCCATTTTATGGGGTAATTTATGGAGGAATAAATATAATATTAGTCAGGTTAACAGACTGGTTGAAGGTCGTTTTCAAAATGCTATAAAGAAAGTTTGTGGAATTTCGAGTAGAGGTAATCATTGAAATGGCTAATGTTGAATCATTACTTAAATTATTTGAAATTATGTATACGGTATTTAGATTGTTTAGTAAATCATGTAACTTTATATTTAAAAATGAAATGCTGAAAAGAGGCATATAAGAAAAGGATATTAATAAAACATTTGTAACAATATATGGAGTGTAAATTTATTTGATAAGTGATAACGATTTGGATGCTCTCAAAGCGAGAATAGAAAGATCCTTTAAGATAATATTGGGGATTTGGCATGTGTTTTAAACTATGTTAATTTATGCTTTTTAACTGTGTAATATATTTATAATGTACTTAGTATACGAAATAAAGAACTAAAGATTATCTATCTATCTATCTATCTATCTATCTATCTATCTATCTATCTATCTATCTATCTATCTATCTATCTATCTATCTATCTATTATCTATCTATCTATCTATTATCTATCTATCTATATATCTATCTATCTATCTATCTATCTATCTATCTATCTATCTATCTATCTATCTATCTATCTATCTATCTATCTATCTATCTATCTATCATAATTAGATAATAATAATAGCTGAAGAAAGAAAGTGTAAATAAGAGAAAAAAAAACAGGTGACAAGAATTAGAAGAAGAGCTGATTTTTCCCCCTAATAATTTTCTTTTTAATAAGTAAAAGTCGAAAAGAAATCAAAATTTAAAGAATCAGGTCTACAGACATGAAAATATTCAACCATTTAGTCTATTGTCACCATTTAGTACTAGCTTCTTATCATTATATTAATATTTATTATTATTATATTATTATTATTTAAATTTTTAATGGTACAAAGGCACACAATAATACTAATAATAATAATAATAATAATACACATAATAATAATAATAATAATAATAATAATAATAATAATCATAATAGTAATAATAATAATAATAATAATAATAATAATAATAATAATAATAATAATAATAATAATAATAATAATAATAATAATAATAATAATAATAATAATAATAATAATAATAATAATAATAATAATAAAACGAGGAAAGATATTTCCTTCAGAAAGTCCCACGATTCGTAATATGAATGAATCCTTATATTAAACTAAAGATGAAGAAAACACATCCTACGTCATCCTACTTGTGTTCCTTTACCTACATTGTGGCCCAGTAGTTTCAGTACCGTGGTATAGTCATAGCAAGCTTAATAGTGAGAGTTCTCACTCTCTGAATGTGGGAGTGTGGGTATATATTTTGATGTGCAACTTCGAAAAGGGCTCACAAACTCGTTACTTGAATTGGGGGATCATCCATAAAATTTATTCTTTGTAGGAGGACACAGTAATGCATTATAGGTAGGGTTGGTGGAGCAATGCATTTTTCGCACCCGTACCGCACCGCAGGCCACACTTGCGTAAGCCAACCCTACTTCAGGATACTTCAAGATCTTCGTACACCTGTCTCAGCAATTGCACACCACTAAAATATACAACCAACAAACAAAAAAGCACATCCATCTCAAAAGCAATTCTACTCACGGAAGGCAGTTCATATAATTACACTGGGAATCGATAGATTGAAAGCTGATGGAATCGTATAATTAATGCGGTCTGAAATATGAAGCAGGGCGTATTTTATCATCATTCTTTCAAGCTTAAATTTTTTGAATACCTTCAACATGGTGGTCATACAGTTCACATGTATTACCTCTGGTTGATGGAACAAGGAGGCTTTGTCAACGATTAGTTTTAGTGGTTAAAAACAGTGGTTAAAATCCTTCTTCTTCTTTAGAGTATAGAAGGTAAATAGATGGGATTTCTTATATATATATATATATATATATAGGTATATATATATATATATATATATATATATATATATATATATATATATATATATATATATATATATATATATATATATATATATATATATATGGGTAAAAATGTTGCTAAGAGAAAGAATCTGAGCTAATTTCCCAAGGGAGTAACTTAATCCTTTTATATATATATATATATATATATATATATATATTATTAGTTATATATATTATTATATATATATATATATAGATATATATATATATATTATTATTATATATAGTTATAGTTAGTTGTTATATTGTTATAGCATATAAGTTGTTGTTGGTTGTTGAAAGTTAGCAGTTATTAGTATAGTTACATATATATATATATATTAGATAGAGTATATAATATATATATATATATATATATATATATATATATATATATATATATATATATACCGAGAGGCAAAATGTTAAACTCAACCATTTTCTGTACATAGAAGGGATAATTTAGTTGAAGTCCAAATGTACTTTCATTTCAACACATATATAATATAAAAAAAGTACTAAAGTAATGAAATACCTAAAATAAATGTCCCCAAAGTAGTCGAAGATAAAATGATTCCTCCTTAAATCTAATATTAAATCTATTCCTGAATTTTGTTCTTGATATAATGAAAAAGGCAACCTTGCAAACAATTAAATACGATAAAATAAATTAACGATGAAAGGAAATGTCTCATTTAAGAGAACCAAGAGAGGTTTACACCTTAAACGTCTTCTTGCTAGAAATTTCTTCAGAAAGAAAATGAACTTTATGGAACAGGAATTATCCTCCGGTTTTAACATGTTCTGTAAAGTTGATGGGGGAATTAGTCATGTTAAAATTTTATTGACTTTTGTTTTAAAATGAGACTAAGAATTCATCATCACTATATCTCAATCTTATATATTTTGGTAAAACTCTCTATCACACACATACGTACACACTCACACTCCACACTCACATTCACACACACACACACACACACACACACATCACATACAAACATGTCATCATCATCATCATATATAGTATATATAGTATATATAGAGCAGAGGAGAGTATATATAGTATATAGTTACAGTATATATATATATATATATATATATATGTATATATATATATATATATACATATATATATATATATATATATATATATATTAGTTATATATATATATATATATATATTATATAAAAAGTATATATATATATATATATATATATATATATATATATATATATGTTATTATTTATATATATATATATATATATATATATATATATATATATATATATATATATATATATATATATATATATATATATATATATATATATATATATAGATATGAGGATAACACAAAAAGATATTAGTAACAAATATATAGTATATATATATATATATATATATATATATATATATATATATATATTATAGCAGTATAAATAATATATTACTATATATATATAATATATATATATATAGGGTGGGAGACCAGCAGCCAAAATGTTGCAACCGGATGTTGCAAATGTTGCAAAGCAATATTTTGCAACACTTGACTTTTGACGTTTGATAAGCCAAAGTTAGGGTTATTAAGGTCAGTAAGACCGATTTTAAGGTCTGGAAGACCGTTATCTGATTTTTTTTATCTTAGTGGGTTTAACCCTCAAAAGAGGGTTTTTGGTTCCTGGAAGGTTTTAAATGATCGGTAGGTCATTTCTGATGGTTCTATTCGATTTACCGAGGTCTTTTACCCCCTAAATTGATTTTTAAATTGTCTTTCTACGTGTTCTGATTGATTTAATACATTGAAAAACATAATCGAAAGGATATCATTATTAACCTATTACCCATGGCTCGTTACTTATCGGCCTGTGATTGGCTGATGGAAATATGACGTCACAACGGTCCTTTAGGCCTGACTTTGTATTCCTTTAGGCTTTACTCGTCTTTACTTTGCTCTTTAAAGCCGAGTAATTTTTACTCGTTTTTTTATTGTTTATTAAGTTCTCCCCCTGTTTAAAGGGGTTCTAGTTGAGCTACAGTATATTCATACGTAATGTATGATAGGTTTGTTGTTTTACATTATTTTCTTAGTTATTTCTATGTTAGCTTTATTGATGTGAAAACTTTGTTATGTTAGCAGTTAGGTTAGGTCATGATAAATTATATTACTATGTCAATGCTAAATAATATTGGTAATAGATATGATGGAAAATTAGGGGTATGCTAAGTTTTGCTATGTAAAGTTAGGTACTTTATCGATATTACGCACTGAGCTTTGTCAGTATTAGCAGTCTATTCATATGTAAGGTATGCTAGGTATGTTATGATACGTTATGTTCTTAGTTCAGGGAATGTTATGTTGGCTTTATTAATGTTATAACCTTATAATTATTCGTCAAATAGGGTGATAGATAGTTAGGTTATGACAAATTTTTGGTAGGATTTGTTAAATATTGCTATGTCAATTTTAAAATAACATTGATATTCTTCTTCTCACTTCTCACCAGACTCCTGTAAGCGAAGAACGCTTGTCAACTGTTCTGGACGAAACCTCTCCACCGCGTTCGGTCCTCATAGATTCCCGACGCTTCCAGCTCCTCCATCCCACGTCTTCTCTCAATGACCGTCCTGACGTTATCACTCCATCTGGTTCTTGGTTGTCCCACACTGCGTCTTCCATCCGGCCTCCATCTGTAGTACTTCTTCGGGTATCTATCCTCATTCATCCTCATCACATGTCCGTACCATTGCAGCTGTCCCTTTTCAATAAAACTCAAGATATATGATAAATTATTATTACTTTTTATGTTGTAAACATATACACTATTGCATATAGTAAATATTAATACATGGTAATACATGGTTTTTAAAGTCCCTTGGTAAAATATATGTTAAACTGAATTATCAGTTTATTCATTCATAAGGAATGTTAGATTTACTGTGGTACATTATGTTCTTAATTTAGGTGATATTATATTAGTTTTTACAGATGTTAAAACTTTGTTTTGTTAGCATTTATTCGTTGGTCAATGTGATAGTTAGGTTAGGTTATGATACATTTTTGTAAAGTTTTGTTAAAAATTACTATGATAGTGTAAAATTAACACTGATATGTTAGAGATATGTTAGAAAGTGGGATTAGGTTAAGTTTTGTAAGGTTATGTTAGCTACTTTACCGACATTATGCAGTGAATTTTGTTAATGCTAGCAGTTTATTCATACTAAGGTGTGTTAGATATGTTATTTTTATGTTATAAATATTAAAAAATAAAAAAAAAATTGATAAAATTTATGATGTGATCATGCAAAAGAACTTATTTTTATGTAGTGCTTGTGTAGTATTGATACTTAAATGTGACTTTAATCACCTATGATTGATATTTTAATAAAAAAAAGAATAAAAATTTAGTATATACTTAAAATGTTTTTAATTATTTTATGTAATATTTATACAAGAAGCATAGTTTTATGTTACGTTGTACAAATAATTAAGTTTAATTAGGACTTCAATCATTTAATCATGACCTTAATCGCTTAATCAATTGATCACATGTGATATGGATGGGGTGGGCGTGTGTTTGATTAGAGTTTGATCTATTGATCAATTGATCAATTGATATTTTTTAATAAAAAGGAATAAAAATTTAGTAGAAACATAAAATGGTTTAATAAATTATATGTTATGTTCATACAAAGAACTTATTTTTATGTTATGTTTATGCATAATACATGGCCAAATATGGCGTAAAGCAGTAAGTCAATAGAACATGGCAGGGATTGGTATAGGGAATGGGAGGGGGTATAATGTTTGATCTACTGCTTTACTGCTTTAGAGTCAATAAAGTAGATATTTTCAATAAAAAAAAATTAAAAAATTAGTAAAAACATAATGTTTAAAAACTTTTTTAATAAATTAAATAAAATTTTAGTAAAACATAATATTTTAAAAACTTTATACACACACACACACACACACACACACACACATATATATATATATATATATATATATATATATATATATATATATATATATATATATATATATATATATATATATATATATATATATATATATATATATATATATATATATATATATATATATATATCAGTAATAATTTTA
>JABUQX010069691.1:37500-47500 GCA_015478945.1 Trachelipus rathkii | reverse complement strand
TTTCGAAAATGTGCGGAACAAAGAGCGGAAACTTTTTTGATCCGCACGTGTAAATCCCTTAATTTCCTGGCGTCTCGCACCTGTTAGTGGGCCGATCAGACGGACTAGCTGATTAGCGGACTAATTATGGAAGTGCGGAAAATGTAAAATATATATATATATATATATATATATATATATATATATATATATATATATATATATATATATATATATATATATATATATATATATATATATATATATATATATATATATATATATATTAAAAATTACATAACGCCCACACGGAACAGGAGCTCGGATCAAAAAAAAATTTTCACAGGTAGCCTCTATGATACATAAATAGACGTTTTAGGGTCGAAATGAAAAAAAAAAAAAATCATATCTCAAAAACTACAATAGCTACAGCGAAAAGGAATACATTTGAATCCTGGTAAAATTTTAGTAAGGAAAATGTAATTAAAGAATACCCCAAGGGTATACCGCACCGATGGCAGGAGTCGGGGTCTCTCGGCCTTCCGGGGAACTACGGGGTAGGACTAATTCCCCCCCCTCCGGGGAGGGTCTCCGGAACCCCCGCTCTTTGGTATTTGGGTGTCGCGGGGGTTCCTCCGCCCCTCCCCTACGGGGTATGGAAAACGTCCCCCCCTATGTTCCCCGTCGGCTCGAGCCCCCTACATTGCCGTGTAATACCTTTACAAATAATATATATAATTTCGCCCCTAGAACAGGTAAAAAAAAAAAAAAAAATCATTTCGACCCTAGAACATCTATTTATGTATCATAGATGCTACCTGTGAAAATTTTTTTTGATCCGAGCTCCCGTTCTGTGTGTGCGTTAAGTAAATTTTTCTTATATATATATATATATATATATATATATATATATATATATATATATATATATATATATATATATATATATATATATATATATATATATATATATATATATATATATATATATATATATATATTCATTCTTATACATATATATATTTATATATATATTTATATATATATATATATATATATATATATATATATATATATATATATATATATATATATATATATATATATATATATATATATATATATATATATATATATATATATATATATATATATATATATATATATATATATATATATATATATATATATATATATATATATATATTTATTTATATATATATATATATATATATATATATATATATATATATATATATATATATATATATATATATATATATATATATATATATATATATATATATATATATATATATATATGAACAGGTTGGTGATTGATTGGATTTGGAAGTTGTGTAACAGCGTTTATGGAGGGTATAGTTCCGAGAGATTGGAGGAGAGCAATAATAGCACTCTTATATAAAGGTAAGGGGGATAAGGTAACTGTAGGTATTATAGGGAATTAGTTTATTGAGTGTTGGAGGGAAGATATTTGCTGGTATTTTGATCGAAAGAGTGCGTCAGTATTGAGAGGACATTTGGAAGTGAAGAACAAGTTGGGTTTAGAAATGGTAAAGGATAGTATGAAATAAATCTTTACATTGAAACAAATGATTGGGAAAAAATAGGAATGGGAAGAATAAATTGTATTTAGGTTTTATGGATTTGCAACAGGGCATATGATAGGATTAATATGGAAGCTCTATGGCAGGTGTTAGTGATATATGGTGTTGGTGGTAAGCTTCTGAATGGATCGAATTATGTGACGATAGTGAAGCGATGTGTAAGAATAAATAGAGTCAAAAGTGATTGGTTTAATATTAATAGAGGATTGAGGCAGGGATGTGTTATGTCTTCTTGGTTATTCAATTTGTATATGGATGGGGTTATGAAAGAATTAGAGGTGGGGTGGCAGGGGATGGTGTTAGAATGATGGAGATGGAAGAGTGGGGTTTCCCTACCTATTATGTAGGGATGATTTGGTTTGTGTGGAGGCGAATCTGAAGAGTTTGAGAGAATTGGTAGAGAATTTGGTAGGGTGTGTAAAGGAGGGGTTTGAAAGTAAACAGTAGATAAGGGTAAGGTTATGGTTCTTGAGTAGGACAGTCCGAATTAAGTTATGTTAGATGGTGAGCAGCTGGAAAAAATGTCTGAGTTGTCTTTAGGATATGTTTGGATGAAAAGGAATGGGATGATGCAGAGTGTGAAGTAGAGAGGATTGTGAATGGCAGGAAGGTGGCTGGTGCAATTATATCCTTGGTGGATGTAAAGGACTAAGTCTTGAGTGCCCTCTAGGGTCTTACATGAGGTATGTTGTTACCTGTGTTAATGTAGTAGTGAGGAGTATGGTCTGGAAAAGAGGTATAGATCTAAAGTACAATGTGTTCAGATGGACAATCTTAGGGTGTGTTACATGTGAGAAGAATTGATAAAATGAGAGGAATGAATGTATTAGAGTTGTGTGGTGTGATAAAGAAAGGGGTAAATGAGAGAATAAATGAAAGTACGTTGAGATGGTTTGGTCATGTGAAAAGGATGGATGAGAGTCGGTTGGTTAAGACAGACGTATGAGTGGTGAGTGTGGTGGGTGGGAATCTGACCAGCTGGGGAGACCAGAAAAGTGGATTGAGTCAGTAAGGAATGGAGTAAATGTGAGTTTGGCAGGGCGAGGGAAGAAGGTGCATAACAGAGTGAATGGTGGGGTAACAAGGAGGTATTGTTGAGCCCACCTGGAGCCAAAGGGATGGAGCCCCACATTGACGAGATGTCATGGTGAGGGTCCATCGCTTCTCCCATGAAGCTCTAGGTGGATTTTCTGACTGCGACTAGTTCTCACTAAAGGTAAAAATGTGAACGGTAAGGCTGGGCTTTCTTTGACTTGCTTCATATTCTTCTGCTACTTTCTCTGTTTCCGTTTGCATGTGCACCTTACCCCAGTCTTGGGGAGAGAAGGTGGATGATGATGATGATATTGATGATGATGATGATGGTGATGATAGTAGTAGTGATGATGATGATGATGATGATGATGATGATGATGATGATGATGATGATGATGATGATGATGATGATGATGATGATGATGGGTGATGATGATATATATATATATATATATATATATATATATATATATATATATATATATATATATATATATATATATATATATATATATCTTTCTTTCTTACTATTAACAAGGATTTTCATCAAAGTACTTGTACTTGCGCCTTGTACTTGATATCATGTACTTGTCCTTGTACTAGAACAAATTCTAGAGCACTTGTACTTTACTTGAACAATTCTTGAGTACTTGTACTTGTACTTGTACTTGAAAAAATGTACTTGAACCCAAGCCTGATATATATATATATATATATATATATATATATATATATATATATATATATATATATATATATATATATATATATATATATATATATATATATATATATATATATGTGCACCCAATACAGTCAGTCGTTTCTGTTAATAAAACATTAGGAATCTTCTAGAAGTATCTTTAGAAGCATTAATTATTATAGTCATTATTATGCAATGCTGAGCTTTTATTTTGTTTCAAGTTGCAATAGCAATTAATATCATTTATAATGATGTTTGTCCCTGTTTTTGACAAGGTTGATAAGAGTAACATTGTTTCTGTCACTCGGACAAAGTCGAAGCTTCAAAGGGAATATTTTTTTTACGAAATGGTCAAAGTTTTCATCTGCTTTACTCACACCGACTCAGAAAACAAGATAGATATACATCTTCGAAGAAGAACATGTTTGCTTAGCATTAAATGGAAGAGGTGTTGAGTTTTCTGGACATTCGATTCCTAAGTATATGCCTAGAATATGCATAGTACGATTTAAAATTTTAAGTCTTATAACTTTAGCTCTTCCTACAAAATTATGGAACCTGTTACTTTTTCCGGATTTAAAAAAAAATGTTTTATGGCTTAAAAAATGTTTCTGGAAATCTTTTAAGAAGAGTATGATTTTTCGATTCTTGTAAATTTTTAGGTTTTAAATAATGACTATTTCTTGTCATGCAGGCTATTCTCTTCAGATAATGGCTAAAAAAGGAAGTGACACTTTGAATCACTAACTCTTTCTAAATAAAGTTTAGACTGAGAATCAATACCTGCATGGGGTAAGAATCAAAATATAAGATTCATAGAGGTAATATGCAAATAATACTACTCTACTATTATATAAATGAGTTAAGTGAACCTTATGAAAACAATGCTGTATAACGGCTAATCACTGGCTAAAGAGAGAACGCAAAGAAGATAATTAAATATCTTATTCTTGCGAAACTTCGAACAAATTTTTGACTTTCAAGTTTTTGCGTCATTCTATATAAGCCGATTAGACAAACTCTGAAAAACAATCAAAGAGGAGAAATGAGATCAAAGTTTTTAGTGTCAGGAACCAGTTCTGACAGAGACAGTTAGATTGAATCGGGGTCCGAGTCTTATATTTTTAGGAAGCTAGATATGGGGCAATTAAATTTTGTCCTAGCTCCGCACTTGTAAAAAAAAAATATTAATCTGATCTTTTTTATTTTATTTCGTGTTACTTATTTGTGGAAAAGGTTGTCGTATCTAGTCATATTCGTAAATATTTAAATGCACTTTTTATTGATAAGATACTTGAGAGTATACCTAGTACGAATGACTGATGCTTATAATTGAAGAGAAACGTGACAATATGATTAGCAGGAGTGCTTGATGCTTCTCATTTTGATTAGAAACTTCAGTAAATGTCAAATAGGAATGACTGATTATTTTCATTGAGCTGTCACGACTGCCTGATGCTTCTCATTAATTACGAAGTCGAGAATATGCCTAGTACGAGTGCCTAATGCCTCTCATCGAACAAGAGCTTAAGAATATGCCTAGTACGAATGTCTGATACATCTTATTATATTGGTCAGGCCCTTGAGAACGTTCGTAGCAAGATTTTCTACTTCTCTCTCTCTCTCTCTCTCTCTCTCTCTCTCTCTCTCTCTCTCTCTCTCTCTCTCTCTCTCTCTCTCTCTCTCTCTCTCTCTCTCTCTCTCTCTCTCTCTCTCTCTCTCTCTCTCTCTCTCTCTCTCTCTCCACTTTTTATAGTTTTATTTAATTTAAATTCGTTTATTTATACACCAAATAATTTTCATCAATTGAATGCTTTCTACGAGAACCGTTAATAAACTCCATTTTATAACTTCTAAAATAGAAAAAAAGAAAGAAAAAAAAACAATAGATATTATCAAAGACTACTCGCAAACCAATCAAATGAAGCGAATAGATCAATCTTAACTTCTGAGATAAGAATACTTAACATCTTACTGAAATATAAATCTACTCACACACACACACACACCTACACACACACACACCTACACACACACACATATATATATATATATATATATATATATATATATATATATATATATATATATATATATATATATATATATATATATATATATATATATATATATATATATATATATATATATATATATATATATATATATATATGCACGTACTTTTGTCACAAATGTATGAGACTTTTGTTTACTCATGAAATCATAAAGCGTATATGAAGAAATGTGAGAATTAGTACAATAATGTAAAATGTATATTTATGCAAAGACTAAGTATAACATAGCAGCCTTATGACGTTTGTTTGTTCTGTCATTTTTATGTGTCTGGTGTGTGTGTGTGTGTGTGTGTGTGTGTGTGTGTGTGTGTGTGTGTGTGTGTGTGTGTGTGTTGTTGGAGTGCGCGAGAGTTCTTTAGCACAAGAAGGGGTTAAGAGGTACTTCTATATCTTATTTAAGACAAAGGGATTGTGCAATTTTTGTTTAAGTGATTTTTTTTTGTCTACTCAGCAGTAATTGGATTTTTTTTAAAGGTATAATTTTTATTCACAAAGACCCTAATTGATTTTCTGTTTCTTAATTTAGTCATATTTGGATTTTTAAACAGAAGGTGAGGAGCCGGTAATTATTCTTCGCTGGTTTCAGTTCTGACTATGGGATGCATCATTATAAAATAGCTGGTTCCGATTCCGGCTCCGGCTCCGGCTCGATTATCATTTTAAATACCCAGCTTTGATTCCCTTCTCCGGCTCCATCGTTTTAAAATACCTGGCTCCGATTCTAGCGGCTCCGGCTTGATCATTTTAAAATACCTGATTCCGGCTCCGGCACTTGCTCCATCATTTAAAATACTTGGCTCCAAATCTAACTCTGGTTCCATCATTTTAAAAATATAGTGGGTCTGGTCTCTTTTTACTTTAATTTATTATAAAAATATTTTTATTTTGCTCGGGCACCGACTCAACCCAAATATTTTTTTGAGTGTGTGTGTGGGGGGTCTTCGACACTGGCTACCACTCAGCGATTCTACTTTAAAGCCATACTAGGATTGTCCAAGCACTAGAATTTTCCGTAGCGCACCGCACCGCACCGCACCGCACCGCATCAGGTGTGTCTGTTAACCCTAAGCCATACCTAAATATAATAAATTTTATATGCTAGCGTAGTGTATATAATAACGAATAGGAGTAGTGTGTCGAAAGTCCATGGTTCGAGCCCTAGAGGAGTAAATGTCATCGAGATATGAACTTAAAAAAAAAAATAAGTAAATAAAAAATGTTTTTTTTTTTTGCGAAAATTGGTCAAATGAATAAAAATATTACATAATATATATAAGAGATTATGTAAAATCGAAACAAAAAGTGTAGGAATCATCGCGAATAAATAACGCTATTTTTCAATCAATTAAAAAAAGTGGCAAATAAAACTTCAAATTTCCAAAATCTTAAAATAATTTTAATATTTCTTAAAACTGTTAATAAATAATAAATAATTTTGAAGTTTATGGGTCTTTATTAAACACTCTGTATAATGTTTATATGATTTAGAGGTACCCAGTACCCGATTAAAGTTCTTGAATAAAAAGGTGCTTTTTTGGCCTACCTAAAGAGATGTCATACCATTCGTCGGTGAAAAGACGCACTTAAAAAAAATCTATAAAAATTCAGTACGGTTGGGACATAACATCGAAATTTCTATTATAAAGTCGACAGGACAACAAGAAATCGAAAAATTTAGTATTAAATGGACAGAAAGACGACATATTTTTGAAAAATCTAGTATAAAGTAGACAATACTACAACATATTTTAAAAAATTCTAGTAGAAAGTCAACAGGACTATCACATATCTTAAAATAATCTAGTTCAAAGTTGAAAGTATGAAATCTAGTATAATGAAGTCGACGGGAAGACGACATTTTTTTTGAAAAATTTAATATAAAATAGACATTACTACGATATATCGTAGAAAATTCTAGTACAAAATCAACAGGTTAGCTACCATGTATCTTCAAATAATCTAATGTAAAATTGAAAGTACTACGATATATCTTACAAAAGTAATCGATCTAAATTCAATAACTTATATCAACCTAAGGGTAACAAAGTATACCGATGCCTAAGAGGGAAATATTATCTAAAAAAGAAAGAAAGTATATTGCGTTGGAAATTTAAAGACAACCTGGTGTATTGACATCGTGATAACAGTAGCAATACAATTTTAATAAATTAGAGCTAAAAAATAAAAAAAAAATAAAAGAAAATGACACCCACCGAAGGTGGAGAAAACACAAATGAAATTAATAAAAAGATTATGTCTGAGAACGTGGTTTTCAGTAGAGTACGGAATGAGCATAGCAGTCCAATTTGAATGTTTGATTATATGATGTACCAAAGAATCAGGGAAAATGGTTTTTTTTTCCTTTTTATTTTATCAAATTATTAAAAGGTTTTTAAAAGTTTTTATTTATTTATTTATTCATCAATTTTCCATTTTTATTTATTTATTTATTTATTTATTTGCCTTTAAAGAGATACAGTGTCCACTTTTCATTCTCCAAAGTTTATATATATATATATATATATATATATATATATATATATATATGATATATATATGTATATATATATAGATAGATATATATATATATATATATATATATATATATATATATATATATATATATATATATAAATATATATATATATATATATATATATATATATATATATATATATATATATATATATATATATATATATATATATATATATATATATATATATATATATATATATATATATACCATATATATATATATATATATATATATATATATACATGATATATCTATATAGTATGTATATACACAAATGTTTTATATAGATACACAAGGGTTTGCGGAGATGCAAATAACTTTGGGGATGGATTCTGGTATTTTTTGTTTTTGTTTTCAAAGGAACAGGTTTTTCCGGGGAGGGTAATCTATGGTCCCCCTTGCCCCTCATGTATGGGCTCATATATATATATCATATATATATATATATATATATATATATATATATATATATATATATATATATATATATATATATATATATATATATATATATATATATATATATATATATATATATATATATATATATATACATATATATATATATATATACAGTGTATATATATATATATTTCTCGAAATATAAGGATACCATCCGAACTCTAAAAGAAGTGGAAGAGACCAGAACTCCTGTCCATTTTAGGGACCGTGACACCCCTTAATATTTACTGTGTTCGAGTGCTTAAATAAAAAAATTAGAATTGAAAATAAAATACAAAACACATTAAACATTGAAAACATGATTCAGTTTCGGATTAGGAAGTTGTGTTGAGAATAGAAAAGAATATAAGTTTGGGCGAGCAACGGAATTTTCCCCACCGCACTACTTCAGCAGGTCATGCATCAGCACTGCATCAACAGTCATTTATTCTCACAGCACTGCACCAACAGTTATTTATTCGCACAGCACCCCATTTCTATATATTTCAAATCAAGCCGCATAGCTAACCTACTTTTCAAAAAGGGCATCGCACCGAGACATTGAAATTGTGTCCAGCACTGCACTGCGCTGCACTGCACAGATGTGTCTGCCAACCCTAGAATATACAGTGGGGAAGAATATACAGAGGGAGGAAATATATAGAGAGGGGGAGAATAAATATAAATGGAGGAAATAATCAGAGGGGGGAAATATACCAGAAAAAAGAACTCCCCGAGCACAAAAATGAGTCTTTCAATTAAATTAAGGGTTGCTAGTCTATGAGTCGCTAACCCAAACTTGGGCCGCTGAGGCGTCCGCGAATGGAAGCAGTAGCTTCAGGAAACAAAATTAGTGTAATTTTTTTTTTTTTTAATTTTAAATTTAGACGTTCGTGTTTAACACTATAACACATGATATAACACATGTTTAACACTGGTATGTTTAAATTTCCAAATATTCATATTTGTTATTATATATTGTTATATTATTTGTTATTATTTTATATTATATTCATATTATTTGTTGCTGTTCATACCATCCCATTATATTGATAACCTTAACCTCTATCCCTCCCTCCCCACTTGGTTTTGTGTCATTTCTTTGACTAATTTTAGAAACCCGAGTATTGTTACCCTATGCAGTAATGAATAATTAATACACTTATTTATATTATTATTATTATTTATATTATTATTATACTTTTTAGGGCGTGAGCTAAAAATGTTGAGCCTTTGGACTAAAGATTTCAGAATAGGAGTGGCCATTTTAATAGAGTGATCACTATTGGAAGTTTGCATACTTTCTTAAAAACTCATAGAATTCAAGGCGGAAGGTAAAGGAAATATGGGGTATACGGAGTAATGGAGGAGTTCTGAAGGGATGTGGGACTACTCTTCTCTCCCTTAACCCTTTCCCACTGTGGTTCTCCCAGCAAGACGCAAATCCCCGGCACTTGACATCATTGCGATTTATCTTTAGTGTATTTATTTATTTATTTATTTATTTATTTATTTATTTATTTATATACCTTTCGTGTATTTATTATTTATTTATTTATTTGTTCATTTAGTATTTACTTATTATTAAGTGCATTTATTT
>JABUQX010069691.1:25000-30000 GCA_015478945.1 Trachelipus rathkii | reverse complement strand
CCCCACCATACAATCATCCCCATTGCCCCTTGAATGCCTCCATAGAACCCCCTCTCCCCAACATTCCCCCATCACTCGTCCTACTCGTTCTTGAAAGGGTCATTGGGAACATCGAGTGAACTGCCGCTGCCAATCTTCCATCACGCACATATGGGCAACTCTCCCTCCCTCTCCCCAACACTTGGATCCCCATACATCCCCGCATATATAAACTCTCCCCTACCCCCATCCCTTCTATCAACGGCTCTTTACATGAACGCATGCACGGGCGTAGTCATGCATACACACCATAGAAATGCACATAGTTACACATATAGAAGGCCAATCTCTCCGGGGTCAGAGCACTTTCTCTTACCATAGAATAGGCCTTGCAAAATACAAACCTTGAGGCGATACATCTCTCTCTCTCTCTCTCTCTTTCACACACACAGTCCCAGACTCTCAGTTGCGCTTTTAACACACAAGAGATAGAGAGGCATTGCTCTTTATCTCTATGTATCTGTAAAATTTTTTGGCAAATTGGGGTCCAAAAAAATTAACAGTAAATCCCCCTCTTGCAGGGGAAAGAAATTTATTATGTCGTCATTCACACACGAACGCACGCAGCGTGCGAGCACACACACACACACACACACACACACACACACACACACACACACACACCTCTACACACCTACACACACACACGCACCTACATACACACATATATATATATATATATATATATATATATATATATATATATATATATATATATATATATATATATATATATATATATATTCTATATATATATTTATATTTATATATATATATATATATTTGAACTTTCAAAATCATTAAAATTTTCTTACATTATTTTCGAAACTATAAATATATTTGCTCATACAATATAAGGCTGTAATTTATTTTTCATTTTGAGGGGGAAATTAATAAGTCAAATTGAAAAAGAAAATTCTTGAAGGGGTTAGTGAGTTCTTCCGTTTCTTCAGCGACACCGTTGTACACCCATACAACCGTACACAGACATGCAATTCTCTCTCTCTCTCTCTCTCTCTCTCTCTCTCTCTCTCTCTCTCTCTCTCTCTCTCTCTCTCTCTGTACACAAACATATACAAAGCCAGGCGCCAACTCATCGAAGATGTTTGAGAAATCTGTCTGTAGAAGTCACAGAGAACTCTTTAGCCTTGTAAAATAATTGGAATTTATTAACGCTTTTTTTTTCATGTCTTCTCTCGCTGCTTCTTTCATGTCCTCCAGGGATGGTGACAACAACACTCTGCTCTTTTCATAAACTGCTCAAAAGGTTGCACATTCGATAAGGACACATTTTATTATAACTAATACTATAACTATATATTCAAATATTTATGCAAAAAAAGTATAAATTTTTAATAAGGAAGTGTTTACGAACTAACCATCTGATCCTATATGTTTACTTGAATACAAATTTTTTTAGCAATAATTATCTAAAAATAAAAAAAAAATAAAAAAAACATCATACTCGATTATTCTCGGAATATTAATTCAAACGTACAGGAACATTCGTCGAATTTCTGTGACCTAAATTTTTTGGTAATAAATGTTTTAAAAAAAAAAATACCCATAGAAAAAAAAAAAAAAAATAAAGTAGCAAGCCACGTCGACAAGGCGGGAGAATCACATGACGGCAATTACCGCTGACCTCTTTTATAACGAAAGGTGATGTAACCCACTAAAAACAATCAACGATATTTCGGATTTTTATCTGAAGCAATGAGAATATTTCTTAATAATATTTCACTCTTTATTAAAACATTTATAGTCTCATGGTCTATTGTTACGTCTTTATGTTTGATTAAGACAAGTGTATATAGCTGTCAATTAATCACACATCTGTCTATGTCTGCTATAAATTTTAAAACAAGACATCAATACATTAACATAATTATTAACAACATATATATATATATATATATATATATATATATATATATATATATATATATATATATATATATATATATATATATATATATATATATATATATAATATATATATATATATATATATATATATAGAGAGAGAGAGAGAGAGAGAGAGAGAGATACGACCAGGTTTTTACTTTTTTTTTAAACTACTTTTTAGGGGGAGAAAAAAATGATCCCCCAAAATAATTCTTTTACTTTCTTTTGAAAGCTTTTATTTCTTTTCGGAAATTGATGGAACAAACTACATAAGAAAGAACTCGCCCAATCCTTTCAAAATATCTGTATTAAAAATTTAAAATCTGTATTCAGTATATAAAAAAAAAAGTTATCTTCCTTCCCGATTTTTTTAGAAAGATCATTTAGGACTAAAAATAAGTTTCATTCGAACCATTAGAACATTAGAAATGTTCGAGACTGTCCCAGTCAAGTTAATAGAACCAATCACCAAACAACATGTTCATGCAAATCCACAAAGCACCATAAGGCTTGCCAATAGCTTACATAGTATACACAAAGTCTTCAACTAAAAGAAGAAAAAAACTATAGCTAAAGTACATGCTAACCACACTACAAGCTTTAATAACTTTATAGTAACATGCAGATTAACCTTAACAACTACTGTCACTAAAAACCTGCCAATTTGGCTTAGTCAAAATATACTACACGATACCCAAACCATCCATATACCTATACCTATACCTTTCCTATACCTATACATTTCTTAAATGTTGGAGTTGAGTCGCACTCAACGACCTCCTGTGGCAAACCATTCAAAAATTTTACACTCCTATTACTGAATGAACATGAAGAATCATAAACCAAAACACCAGATCTGGCCCAACTATTCAAAGCATATATATATATATATATATATATATATATATATATATATATATATATATATATATATATATATATATATATATATATATATATATATATATATATATATATATATATATATATATATATATATGTAGATAATAATTAGTCAGGAAAGAGCACATACATTAGCTAATTAATTAGTTATCCAAAAAATAAGACTATTATATAAAAATTTCTACAAAAAATTGAATTAAAAATTTTAATCAATAGCAGAAATGGATTTATGATAACAGAAAAGTATTAACAGAGCCGGATCTTAAACCGGATATTTTTAGGAAGCCAGAGCCGTACTTGGATCCCCTAAAATATAAAAAATAGTTTCCTGAGGCAGAAAACCAAATTTTGAGCAGGAAATTTTTAGGAAACTGGAGCTGGACTCGGATCTCTCAAAATATAATAATAAAAAAAAAGTTTCTGGCCAAGTTTAATATTTTATAAACGATAGATAATAGCTTTGAAAAATCTATAGTAATTTATATAATTATTACTTGCATCACAATTCCAGGAATAATGCAAGGTGGTGTCAGCTGCAGAATTGTTTTTTGCTTTTTTTTCATCTCACATATGTTGACGGCGACTTAATGTCATTTCTGTCAATTAAAACCACTCACTCACATTGTTCCCTAACAACCTTTCAGACTCTAAACACTTTTAAGTAGAATTCAAGAAAATTATTATTTTGAATATTTAAATATTACAAAAAAAGAAAAAAAAAACTAATATGAGAGAATGTATATTAAAGTTAAAAAAGATCATTCTTTAAAAAAGTTATTTTCTGGTGTATTTTCAATATTTTTTTCCTTTTGTAGTAAATGATGTAAATATTAATATTCTCTAGGGAGTAAGTATGCATTACCTTCCCCTTTATACCTTTCCACTGGTATTTTTAAAAAAAATGAGTTTAATTAGATTTTTTTATGTTTATATATATATATATATATATATATATATAGTATATATATATATATATATATATATATATATATATATATATATATATATATATATATATATATATATATATATATATATATATATATATATATATATATATATATATGTTTTAATTGAATTATAAGTGATTTTCACAAAAAAGAAAAAAAAAACTAAATCTAGGAGGTAAAATACAAAATAATGCTATATATTTAGCAGCTGTTTGGCTTTTCGTCCTTTCTATATTTAAAAATATGAAGATTGGCTTAAAATGGTTGTTGGGGGTTATTAAATTGCGTTTTAAAACTAAAATAATACCCTAGTCTAAGTTTCACTATACTACAAATGCTTGGCAGACGGGGTACGGGTGACGGGATCCCCTTATATATATATAGTATATATATATATATATATATTATTTATATAATCAAATTATATATTATTATTATTGTTGTTATATATATACATATATATTATTATTATTATTATTATTATATCATTATATATACATATATATATATATAAGGTTGAATATACATGAAGATAGTTATGCTATACATATATTGGTTATACATATTATTACATATTGGTTATTACATATTGGTTATTGGTTGGTTAGCAGATAGTATAAAGAGCAGTATTATTATTACAGCTATTATTGCTGGCTATTGAAGAGTTATTGGTTATTGGCTGGATGTTACATATTGTTGTTGTTGTATTATTATATACATATATATATATATATACATATTATTATTATATATATATATATACATTGTTATTAGTTACATTATATACATATTATCACTGAGATATTCATAAGAGTGTATATTATATATATATATATATATATATATATATATATATATATATATATATATATATATATATATTAATCAAATTTATAAAAACTGTTTGATTGTGAAGCTAAATTTAGCGTACAATTGAGGTCTATTTTAATGTTTTTAAAAACAAATATTTTTAAAATTTATTTTTATTTATTTTAGCAAAAAATTACTCTAATCGTACAAACAGAATGGTGCCAAATGTATAATTAGAGCAGAGAAAAGTGAAAAAGAAGGTGCTAAATTCAGCATATTTTTTTGGCTTTTCTTTAAAAAAAAAAATTATTTGCTGAAAATCATTTAAAATTCAATTAAATAATATATTAACTAAAACAATTAAATTAAATTAATTTTTAACAAGTATAC
>JABUQX010069691.1:12500-15000 GCA_015478945.1 Trachelipus rathkii | reverse complement strand
AAAAAAAAGGAAAAAAAATAACTGAGTGTGTTCGATAACGTTGAATCCGAAAGTTAAAATGGTTAGGCTATTTTTATTTCTAAAACAAAGGCTTCCAATTTAATTTGATATTGCGTGCCCTCCCCCAGTTAATATAACATACATCATAAATTAATATAGCTCGTAATATATATATATATATATATATATATATGAAGTATATATATATATATATATATATATATTGTTATATATTATATATGTTATATAGAAATATATATAAATTATATATATATATATATATAAGTAGGGGGAAGTATATATATAAGCATATATATATATAAAGAAATTATATATCGTAATATATATATATATATATATATATATATATATATATATATATATATATATATATATATATATATATATATATATATAATATTAATAATATTAATAATAATAATAATAATAATAATAATAATAATAATAATAATAATAATAATAATAATAATAATAATAATAATAATAATAATAATAATAATAATAATAAAAAATAAATAAATAAAAATAAAAATAAATAATATATTTTATATATTATCATTAGTTATTAATGATTTCGATTTAAAATTTGGTGAAAGATGAGAAGAACAGCGATAAAAATTATATATATATATATATATCATATATATTGTTATACATATGTTATGCAAAATATATTTATATATATATATATATATATATATATATATATATATATATATATATATATATATATATATATATATATATATATATATATATATATATATATATATATATAGCCGCTCTGATCCTTCTAACTATCGACCTATTGCCTTAACTTGTATACTATCTAAAATCTTTGAAACTCTCCTTAACTCTCGTTTCCTCGATCATACACTGAAAGAATTGTTTGTTTATGATAAACAAATTATTTTGGTTAAGAGCTTATTGACAAAAAATTGGTTATGTTAATGAAAATATTTTGTTATTGATAATAAACACCGAATTTTAACCAAATAATATTAGCTGCTCTAACTAATCGACTTTTGTTAGACAAATTAGTAACTGGAAATAAATGCTGGTTGTTTTCGTAACCAAATTTATAGATGTTCTGTAACCAAATTGAATTATTTTAATGGTAACGAAACTTATTCATAATGATAAATAAATTTTTGTCGCTATATATATATATATATATATATATATATATATATATATATATATATATATATATATAAGATATATATATATATATATATATATATATATATATATATATATATATATATATATATATATATATATATATATATATATAGAGTCAGCCTCCACAAAAGCACCAATCCATATCTTAAAAACTACTATAGCTACAAAAAAAAAGAAAAACATTGGTGGAATCAGCATCGAATTCTAGTTAGGAAAACACACTTTTTTTTTTTTTTTTTCCAAGATCGGTAGGTCGGATTTTAAATTTTTTTTCGCAGATAGCCTCTATAGATGCCATAAAAAATGAAAAAAAATTCAAAGCCACTTGGGGATATTTACGGGGGGCTCCACCCCCGTACACCCCCGAGCCCGTGAGTGGTTGGTTGAAAACAAAAAGTAATATAAAAGTAAAAAACATGCAAACCCACAGGGTATATTTACGGGGGGTGGAGTCCCCCGTACCCCCTGAGCCCGTGAGTGGTTGGTTAAAAACAAAAGTAATAAAATTTTTACGCCTACATCATTAATTTATGTATCATAGAGGCTATCTTCAAAAAAAAAAAAAACAAACCTACCGTTCTTGAAAAAAAAAAATAAATAAAAAAAAACAAAGGTGTGTTTTCCTAACTAGAATTCGATGCTGATTCCACTAATGTTTTTTTTTTTTTTTTTTTGTAGCTATCGTAGTTTCAAGATATGGATTGGTGCTTTTGTGGAGGCTGGCCATAGGCATATATATAGCAGTAAGAGTAAGAAGAGTATATATATATATCTACAAATAAATATAGTAGTGTTATAAAAAAATATATATATATATATATATATATATATATATATATATATATATATATATATATATATATATATATATATATATATAGGGGGCCTATGGTAAAACTTTCTTTATTTATAATAAGAACGGGAGGTCGGATTTGAACAATTTCTTCACAGGGGGCTTCTATGATACCTAAATAGATGTTTTTTCGTATGAAGATTTTTTTTTCAAGAATGGGATGTCGGGTTTTAATTTTTTTTTTTCGCAGATACCTTTATAGATGACATAAAAAGTAAAAAAAAAAAAACTCAATTTCCCGTCTTAAACATGTTATTATGTACCATATAGTAACCCTGTGAAATTATATAAAGAATAAGTTATTGGTTTTAAAAATGCTAAATATTAAAAAACTTAATTATGTTACTCTGATGGCGGACGAAATCGAACGTTCGGAAGGGAACACTTTCATAACACCGAAAAATCCTCTTTTCTTGGTTGATTATTTTTTTTTTTTATATA
>JABUQX010069691.1:0-7500 GCA_015478945.1 Trachelipus rathkii | reverse complement strand
GAAGAACCTTACACTTTTTACTATTAAAATTCATTTGCCACTTATCCGCCCAACCAAGAAGTTTATCAAGATCATTTTGAATCTTTATGCATCCATCATTATTTCCAATTGAAGTTGCTACTTTGGTATCATCTGCAAACTTAGAAACCTTACATTTTAGACCCTGATCTAAATCATTTATATAAATGAGGAACAGTAGTGGTCCCAGTACAGAACCTTGTGGGACACCACTCTTCACCACTTCCCATGATGACTTATTGCCATTTAGCATTACACACTGCCTTCTATTACACAACCACTCTTTAATCCAACCCTGTACCACTCCACCTATTCCACATTGCAATAACTTTTGAATCAGCCTTTTGTGGGGAACTTTATCAAAGGCTTTGCTAAAGTCAAGATAAATAATATCAACTGGTTCTCCTTTGTCAATGCAGTCAGTAACATAATCCATAAATTCTAAAAGGTTTGTTTGACATGATCTCCCCATTCTAAAACCATGCTGAGAATCATACAGTAATTTGTTATCATCCAAATGTTTCTCTATATAACTTTTCAGTAACTTTTCCAAAATTTTTACGACCAGAGATGTTAAGCTAACTGGCCTATAATTTCCCAAATCTCCCTTACTACCTTTCTTATAAATAGGCACAACATATGCAGTTTTCCAGTCATCTGGTACCTCACTAAATGTTAAGGAACGTTTAAAAATCAAAAACAATGCCTTTGCAATACTGCTACTACCCTCTTTTAGAATTCTACCATATATACCATCAGGACCTGCAGCTTTACTTGGATCAATATGTTCTAGTAGCGATTTAATTTCTTTTACATCAAATTCAAATTCTGTTAGTCTATTTATTACATGTAAACGAGAACCACTAGTTTCCAAACCACCAGCGATTAAAACAAAAAAAGTTGTGTGTACAAATGTACATTTATCTGATATATGTGTGCTTGCGTCTGATTTAAATTCTATAAAAATATGTCAAGAGTATGATAAAATTAACACAGATATTAAATAATAATAAAAAAAATAATCTAAAAAAAAGACTACTTGAATATCACTTATATGGCTTCACTGAAGTGAAAAATTTTATATTTATAATAATGTTAAATCTCACTTCCCTTAAATTTGGGATTTTTAAGTTCAAGTAGCGTTTTATAAAATAGTGGCTCTATAAAGCTTACAAGATCCTATATATATATATATATATATATATATATATATATATATATATATATATATATATATATATATATATATATATATTTATATATATATATTATATATAAAACAAAAAAATATATATATATATATATATATATATATATATATATATATATATATATATATATATATATATTATGGTAATTGTTTAGATAAAGGGCCTATCCTCCGATTTCAAAATTTTTGCACAATACTCTGCAAATGTATTAAAATTAAAGATAAACTTAAATTTAAGTGTAAAAAATGCCTTTAACCAGATTTAGCAACTTTTTACCCTTTATATATTAAATGTTAAAATTGGTAATTATTTAGATAAAGGGCTTCACCTCCGATTTTCAAAATTTTTGCACAGTATACTGCAAATGTATTAAAATTAAATATAAAATCAAAATTAAGTCCTAACCTATTAAAACTAACCTAGCCTTACTAAACCTAATCTGACCAAATAAACTGAAAATAAATTTAACCTAACTAAAAAAAATTAACAAAAAAAAAACAACAATCACAGTAAATAAATAAAAACAGTTAAAAAAAACAACAACAATCACCTTATTAAACAAATCTTTAAACACTTAAAACCAAAATAAAAAAATGCGATAAAACTAAACCAATAAATTATTAAGGTCAATCAATAAATATTAGGGGAATTGCTTAAGGTTTTAGTGTATTTTCAGATGATTTGAAAAACTGTCTGTCATTTAGACCTGTGCCTATAAATTTATATGAAATTTTGTTGAATTTGGATTCTTGGTTGCTGTGTGTTAAGAAAGAAAATGTTTTAACTTTATACCTATTAAAAAGGTTATAAATATTTTTTGTCATTTGTGTGTATGTGTATCTTGAAATGAAAGAAGTAAATACATATAAATGCATAGGTTAATATTATAAAAATGCCATTATAAGAAAATGTTCATACTTTATATTTATATATATAATATCAACATTTTCAACTTATGTGTATTATAAACTTTTACTACAATATACATTATTAATGAAAAAAATTATCTTTGAACTATAATGATATGGTCCATTTCATATTGATTCAGAAGATGAAAGCTAGTGGAAGAAGGTGCATGATTTCTGGAATTTTACCTAGGTTAGGTGCAGGTCAGGAATGGGGGAGTAGGTCTGTGTAAATGAAGGGGTTAGGAAATTATGTGTTTCAGAAAATATTAGGTTTTGGATTTGTGAAGAGAATTTCTGGACAAAGATCTTTTTGCAGAAGATGAAGTTCACTTGAGTCATAAAGGTTTTGGGCCTTTCAGTACCAGTTTGGAGACCTGTCTTTGAAATAACTTGGTAAAGTTAGGGGTGATGGGCTAAATCTCGATCCAAATAATTGTAATGGTAACTGTAATAGTGGTGAGATAAATAAAACTAGTGTTGTTACAGGTTCAAAAAATGATGATAGCAATAAAAATGGCAGCATTTCGAATATCAAATGCTTTTACACAAATGCTCATAGCCTTAGAAATAAAAAAGATGAGCTGATTAGTTATACTATAAATGAGAATCTAGACATTATTTGCATAACTGAAGCATGGGTTAATGAAGAATTGAATGGAGACTCCTTTCAGGAATATGAAATAGATGGATATTCACTTTATTTATACCAGCGTAGAGGAAAGAATGGTGATATATATGTTAAAAGCAATATTCAATCTGTATTAATGACTGACTTTAAAACTAATCATGATATTGAATCTGTGTGGGTAGATATCCTTATGTATAATAAATCATACAGAATAGGGGCATTTTATAGACCTCCTGGCCAGAGTCAAGAATTAGACGTGGAAATAGTGAAAGAAATCGAGATAGCCTGCCACAATAAAGAAAAAGGTATAGTCATAATAGATGATTTTAATTTTCCTGGCATTCAATGGAATTCCTTGTCTAATATGGACCATAGTAGTTCTGTATTTATAAATTGTATACTAGACAACTTTTTGAGCCAGATGGTCCATGAACCTACAAGACATGATGCACTGTTAGACTTAATATTAACTAACAATGAAAGTATGGTGGATGAGGTTAGAGTTGAGGAGAATTTAGGACTTAGTGACCATAATATAATTAGATTTAATATGAATGTGATATCTGGGCCCAAATTGCAAGTTAATAAAGAAAAGATCATAGATTTCTGAAATGGCGATTTTATCAAATTTCGAGACATGCTTAGTACAACTGACTGGGATAAAGAGTTTAAAGACCAAAACTGTTTTATCATGTGGGAACATTTTAAGCAAATTTTAATGGATATTCAGTCAGTATGTTTTAAAGATAAACCCATTAGGGTGACAAAGAGAAAACCTGTTTGGTGGAATAGGGAGATAAGAGTGAAAATTAATGAAAAGCGTAGATGTTTTAAAATATTCACGGGTAGTAATAGGGAAGATGATTTAGAAAATTATAGGAAAAATAGAAATGAACTTAACCAGTCAATAAGAAAGGCAAAGAGAGAGAGGCAGAAATTAATTTAGCAAGGAATAGTAATAAGGACCTGAAGAAGTTTTTTAGTTTTTATAAATTTAAAAGTAAGAATAGGACAATTGGTCCAATTAAAATTGATGAAAATTTAGTGAGTTCTTCAGATAAGGAGTTGGTCAACATTTTCAATGCTTATTTTGCCTCAGTGTTTACTGAGGAAAGATTAGATAATAGTTTGGAGACTAATAGTTCTTGTATGCATGCTACAAGTAGACTTACAGAATTTGAATTTGAGGTAAAAGATATTAAACGTTTACTAGACCATATTGATCCAAGTAAAGCTGCAGGCCCTGATGGTATATATGGTAGAATTCTAAAGGAGGGTAGTACCAGCATTACAAAGGCACTGTATTTGATTTTTAAGCGATCTATAACATTTGGTGAGGTACCAGAGGACTGGAAAATAGCATATGTTGTTCCTATTTATAAGAAAGGTAGTAAGGAAGATTTGGGAAATTATAGGCCAGTTAGCTTAACATCTCTGATTGTAAAGGTTCTGGAAAAGTTACTGAAAGGTCATAGAGAAATATTTAGAAGATAACAAGGTATTGTATGACTCCCAGCACGGTTTCAGAAAGGGTAGGTCATGTCAGACAAACCTTTTAGAATTTATGGAATACATTACTGACTGTATTGACAGAGGAGAGCCAGTTGATATTATATATTTAGACTTTAGCAAAGCTTTTGATAAGGTTCCCCACATAAGGCTGATGAAGAAGTTATTGCAATGTGGTATAGGTGGAGTGGTACATGGTTGGATTAAAGAGTGGTTGTGGAATAGAAAGCAGTGTGTACAACTTAATGGAAATAAATCATCATGGGAAATAGTGAAGAGTGGTGTCCCACAGGGTTCAGTGCTGGGGCCAATATTGTTCCTCATATATATAAATGATTTAGACCAGGGACTTAAATGCAAGGTTTCTAAGTTTGCAGATGATACCAAAGTGGCCACCACAGTTAGAAATAGTGAAGGATGTATAAAGATTCAAAATGATCTTGATAAACTTCTTGGGTGGGCAGATAAGTGGCAAATGAATTTTAATAGTAAAAGTGTAAGGTTCTTCACCTAGGTTACTCAAATAAAAGCTTTAACTATGATATGAATGGGGATTGGCTTGAGTCTGTGGACCAAGAAAAAGATTTAGGTGTGATTATAATCAGTGTTTGGAAGCAAGGAATAAAGCTAATAAGATGCTAGGTATAATAAATCGAAATGTTGTTTACAAGAGCAAGGAAAGTTATAAGTAAACTTTATAATAGCTATATTAGGCCAGTAATAGAGTATTGTGCACAAGTTTGGGCCCCTTATTTAAAGAAAGACTTAGATATGCTAGAGAGAGTGCAGCGTAGAGCAACTAGGATGATTTCTGGGTTTGAGGGTAAGAGCTATGAGGAGAGGCTGAAGGAGTTAGGAATGTTTTCTGTAGAAAGACGATTTCTCAGAGGGGACATGATACAAGTCTACAAAATATTTACATCTATTGATAATACAGAGGCCAATAAATTCTTCATAGTAGAGCACGGACGGAAGACCAGGGGGCATAATAAGAAAATTAAGAAGAAAGCATGCCATCTTGATATAAGAAAGAATTCTTTTAGTAATAGGGTAGTTAAATTTTGGAATGGTTTGCCACAAGAGGTTGTTGAGTGTAATTCGATTGCAACATTTAAGAAAGGGTTGGATAGGTATATGGATGGGTTGGGTATCATATAGTATATTTAGACGAAGCCAAATTGGCGGGTTTTTAGTTACAGTAGTTATTAATGTTAGATTGCATGTGTGACCATAACTTAATTGTTAAGGTATGTGGATGGTTTGGGTATCATATATCATTTTTTTTTTGACTAAGCCAAATTGGTGGATTTTTAGTTACAGTAATTTGACAAGCCCTAGGGTGCTTTGTGGATTTGCATGAGCATGATTGTTAGTGAGTTGACTGGGACTGTCTCGATAGGCCCTTGTGGCTTCTTACTGTCTCTATATTTCTAATGTTCTAATGTTCTAATATGTTGACATTTTAGATATAGCCTAATATAAAGATCCATTTTCCAAAAAAAAAAATCAAATCAAATTTTTAAAATTAAACATTAATATTGCATATATGGCTAAATTAATTTTGAATGGAACTTTCATATTATTTTATCAAAGAAATAAGTTGACTTTCTGGTTACTCCCCTGATAATTTATATTGTTCTGGTGTTAAACAAAGCTTTAGCAATCATTTATTTCATTTTTATATATGAGTTTTTAATTAGGCATTATTATTAATTTACAAATTTATAATATATATATATATATATATATATATATATATATATATATATATATAAAATATATATATATATGTTATATATATATATATATATATATATATATATATATATATATATATATATATATATATATATATATATATCAATATCCTATGATGAGGCTTTAAATAAAATTGCACAAAGAAGTCAAATGGATATACATGTTAGGTTTGAAGACTTAACTACTGGTCTAATAACCACTCGTTATCTTACTTCTCAGTTCCTTACCGACACTCGAGCTGAGAATCTTTAGGAAAATCTCAAGCAGGGGCTTGGGTCAGCTGTTGACCTCATTAAAGTGACAAGTATTTCAATGGATGGACCTAATGTCAACTTGAAAATGTTGTCTTTGTTGAAAGCAGAATTAAATACCTGTCCCGAAGCTCCAAGATTGATTGAATTTGGAAGTTGCTCTTTGCATATTGTCCATGGAGCTCTCAAAACTGGTCATAAAGCTACAAATTGTGATTTATTAGAATATTTAAGGGCTTCTTATTATTTATTTAACGATTTTCCAACTAGAAAGGGAACATTCATGAAAATAACAGGCTCTGAAGAGTTTCCTGCTAAATTTTGTTTGACAAGATGGGTTGAAAATGTAAATGCCACAACAACAGCCATTCCATTGCTTCCAAGACTTCGAAAGTACGTGGAAGAAGTTGGAGAATTGAAAAATTCAAAAGTGTTTGGAAAGGTGAAATCATATTTAAAGGATCCATTATTACATGCAAAGTTGGGGTTTTTCCAAGCAGTAGCTCGTCAGTTGGAAGGATTTCTATTGAAGTTTCAGCGTGAAGACCCATTGACACCCTTCTTGTATGATGATCTCTGTCACTTAGTTAAAACTTTAATGAAAAGAATTCTAAAACCGGACATTTATTGTTCAGACGTCAAAGTTTTAATGAAAATTAACTTTAAAGATAAAAAATATTTCATAAATGCAGAAAATATGGACCTGTATCAAACAGCAAAAGAGGGAATTAGGAATGCACCTCGTAGGCTGCAAACTCCAGAAATTTTAAAATTTAGAGAAGATTGTATGTTATTCTTGCAAATACTTATCCAGAAGTTAGTAGAAAGAAGTCCTCTTACATATTCCATCACAAAGACATTAAGTTGTTTGTCACCGAAGATAATGCTTTCTAATAACTCTGAAAGAATTAATATGTGTGTTAAAAAATTCATTGACATCAAGCGAATTGATGGTTTGACGGCTGATATAATCAAAGAGGATTATGAACTTTTGATATCTAATTCCTATGTCCTTGAACTTCTGAAAAGTTTTGATGAGAAGGAAGATAGACTTGATCAACTTTTCATTGAAATTTTTAAAAAGGTAAACATTCAAAAAGAAACAAAAAACTTTGTAACACTGATTCTTTCTTTATTTCATGGGAATGCTTCTGTAGAGAGAGGTTTCTCGACAAACAAACATGGTCTACAAGAAAATTTGCGTGAAGAGTCACTTG
>JABUQX010069690.1:0-32500 GCA_015478945.1 Trachelipus rathkii | reverse complement strand
ATATATATATATATATATATATATATATATAAATATATATATATATATATATATATATATATATATATATATATATATATATATATATATATATATATATATATATATATATATATATATATATATATATATATATATATATATATATATATATATATATATATATATATATATATATATATATATATATATATATATTTACAAGAGGGTCAATCTGTCAATATCATGTTCGGGAGCATTAAAAAAGAAGTAATATAATGAAAATGACTCCCAGAAAATCTAGGAACATAGAGGAACAGGTCGAATCATCAAAGCTTTTCCAAGATACTGTAATTATAATCTGTATAAATGATAAATAATCCCTGAAAATTACTAGGATTTGGAATTAAACTTGTTTCAAGAAATCAAATAGCCGTTATTCGTTTTACCTATATATATATATATATATATATATATATATATATATATATATATATATATATATATATATATATATATATATATATATATATATATATATATATATTATATATCTTTTTATATATATATATATATATATATATATATATATATATATATATAATTGTTTGAACCTTATAAGTTTCATGGTGCAGAAATAAGTTTTTTTTAACCCTTTTTTTCATATATTATTAGTATGTGATACTAGCAATTAATTAAGATGTGAACGAGAAAGATACGAAATATGAAACTATTAAAAATTAATTGATAAAGTAAGCCAAAACGTTGATTTTGCATGAGAAAGAAAACGGCTTTTAGTGTTATCGAGTGAAAGAATTCAATGTAGGGTAAAAAATAAGGTTTTGGGGTTAAATACTCTCCGTATTGAGTTTTGTTTTCATTTATAGATTTTGTGTATACTTAACAAACTATATCATAATCTGAACTTAGAGGACAGTAAAACGCAACCTAACCAATATGGATCGACGATGTAGTGAAACACAACCTAACCTATATTGATCGACGATGCAGTAAATTCCGACCTTACCTACATGAATCACTTTGCAATAACACTGTTTCTCATGTTTTCGGGAAAGATTTTTGATCTTTAGAAAATATCTCGAGACGTCGCTGTCTCGGGCGGGGCCAAACGTAAGATTCTTAAAAAAGTACGATATTATTAAATAATAACCTTTTTCTTTTATTTAAAATTTTTTTGATATATATATATATATATATATATATATATATATATATATATATATATATATATATATATATATATATATATATATATATATATATATATATATATAATATATATATTTAATTTATATTTTTTTATATATATATATATATATATAAAGAAAACAAACATTTATCTGCACCATGAAACTTATAAGGACCGACCAATTGTGTATACAGTCAAATTTTATGAACGTTTTTTTTCAAAATGGCTTTTAAATTAGTAAAAGATTCTGCTATGTTTTCCATACTCTTTAAAATCGTATACGTATTTAATATAAATCAGCAAGTTTGCACCCTGTTTTTAATAAGATGTGAACTCATGTCGTTTGTGGATACGTTTTGTAGCTAACCGTATAACAATTGGGATATTTTACTAAAGAGCAAGTAAATAACAAAATAACAAATACCATAAACCATATGTAGATTACTTGTTTCGAAGTGCACGTTCTATATATATATATATATATATATATATTATATATATATATATAATATATATTATATATTATATATTATATATATTATATATATATATATATATATATAATATATATATATATATTATATAATATATATATATATATATATAAATTTCTATAATAAATTAAATGACTATATTACTGGGACAAAATAATGAAACAGTCTGTTATTCCCTCCAAGCTTATTAAATTTGAAATCCAAGATTTACAAACAATAATTTCTTCATCTCTATCCAAGTCGTGTGGGATGATTTTTTGTTTCATGAGCCGATTATCAAGCGAGGAATTCAAGAGTGTGGAGAGGGAGGGGATTGGTGGGGGGGTTATGGAAGGGGGGAGGGGGGGCTCTTCATTTGAGCTTAAGGAAAAAAAATAAATAAAATATAAAAAAAAAAAACTTTAATTATTGCTGAGGATTCATCGGTAGAGTAAGTAATTAGGCATACCTACAAAGCCAAGTGGTCACGAATTATGAAGAAATAAATACACTTTCGGATATATATATATATATATATTATATATATTATATTATATATATATTATATATATATATTATATATATATATATACTATATATATATATATATATATATATATATATATATATATTATATATAATATATATATATATTTACATGATACCACCACTCATGGGCAATGCCCTTTTCAAAAGGAGGGGGCAAAATAAATAAACAAATAAATAAATAAATAAAAAAAATTACATAAATAAAAATTAAAATAAATGGAAAGTAAACCCACCCTGACCCTTGCCTAACGCAATTCCCTCAGGTGGGAACAGACGCGGGACTTAAATAGGGGAAGATTAAATATTGCGGGGAAAATAAAAGAAGGCAAGGAGTTCCACAAAACAGATGTGGCTGGAAAGAAGGAGGTACCAGCTAAGAAGATCGTTGATGAAAAGTAGGAATAAAGTTGGAGAAAAACAGAACCCTGAGGAACACCACAATTAATAAGAAAGGAGGAAGAGGTTGCTCCATCAACAAGAGCTGAAATGGGACGATCAGAAAGAAAACTAGACAAGAGTAAGCAAAGCGAAGGAGGAAATCCAATGGAAGGTAGTTTAGAGAGTAGCGACGCATGCCATACCCAGTCAAAAGCTTTAGATGTGTCAAGCGCTTCCACACAAGACTCCTCATGATCCTTAAGGGCAGAAGACCATAGATCAGTGAGATAGGAAAGGATATCACCAGTTGATCTCGAACATCGAAAGCCATACTGACGATCTGAAAGAAGGGAATGAGATTCTATATATTAGCTACTAACAAGAAACATATGCCTGGTAACTTGAAAATATAACGAATGCCCACGAAAGCATTACAGATATATAGTTAAGAAGTAGGTTGCTGGGTTAATTGAGGTATGGTTTTATTAAAATATTATACTATTAAAATATCATTGAAACACTATAGTAAGTTTTATTAAAAATCTATATTGATATCCTCGTGTTTGTTTTTCTTCTTCAATATTTTAAATGTGTTCAAAGAAACTTAAATTAATCATGAAGCTCACTTCTTCAATCTGCAATTTGAATTTTGAATTATTTAAAACCGGTTAAGAAGAAAAATACCTGTGGCTATGCGAGCATCCCAAAGCCAATTTTTCATGTGATATCACTGTGTAATAAGGAATTGCTTTCAGATAACATCAGCTGCAAAAGTGACAGGGGGTGAGATATGGGTATCAGCCAGGTCATGAAATAAACCCGATACGTTCAGTCCGTAATTATGGAAAATTTTCTTCTAGATGTCCTGTTACTACTTGTATGTTATTTGCACTTTCCAGAACTCTACCATTAAACAACCAAATGGAATAGCACCTTAACTAAGCTACTTCTTGAAGCAGTGGTGGTTGGTAGTTCTGCATGAACTGTAAATAACTTTGATTATTTACTCACAAGTAGTTATCAAGACCAACGCATGTAGGCTCACCTAGAACAGGGGTGTCAAACATACGGACCGTGGTCAGATCCTGCCCGCGAAGGGTTCTTATCCTGCCCAAGTTTGATTTAAATTATAAAAAATAAAAATTAAAAATAATAAAAAAATCATTACTGTAGGAGTTATTTTTGATTTTAGTCAATTTCAATTTACAAAGTAAAAAATCGTACTCTCTGGTAACTCAGATGCATTGAGTAGCCCTCTAGAGCCAGCGGCACTAGCCTTCAGATTATTCTAGCAAGTTTTTTCATGTTATTGAGACGTGTAATGATTAAGTGTAAGGTATAACCATAACATTTCATTTTCGAATCCTATCTAGCGAAATTTACCTAAGCTCTAATCCGGCCTGTGAAATATACCAAATGCTGCAATCCGGACTCCGAAACACAGAGAGTTTGACACCCCTGACTTAGAAGGCTAGAACAACGTTGTTTAACATATCTGACAAACTGTGTTCAGATGATCAATGAGAACATTCCACTAAACATCCTACAATAGAAGATGTCTTCCTTTTCTAGCTAAAATGAACAGCATCTGATGTTATTTCATCACATTGGGAACATTATTTATAAAGCTTATAAGCATTTCAAGTTAAATTCCAGTCAATTGTGTGCGTTTTTGCTGTAATAAAATGCATTGTTTTAGAAACAGTTTTTTAATTAATATTGGTCACGCACGCGGATGCTGATGAAGATACGCTTTATTTTAACAGAACATGAATAAAAAACCAAAAATAATCTCTCTGGAGTGAATAGAAGTGTATCCAGTTGGAAAATAGTACAATCGCCGTCAAAGTGCCTGGAACCAGATAAAATATAGAGCTTTGCCGCGCCGTCAAACACAAGCATTAAGGTTTAACAGGATTCGATAAACTTGTAGGTAAGTTTGTTGAATGTGGTGCTTGCTGTATGAAAATTGGCGTTAACGTGTGTACTGCCTTCCCTTATTACTTATTTTTTGACACTATTTAATCTTCAGTAGCCCTATAATTGCTTCATTTCAGAGTGGTTATTTATTACTAAAAAGTTTTAACATTGCTCACTTTTAAAATAAAAAGGAAAATTAACTACTTTTTCCCATGCTTTTTTTATAATTATTAAAATTACAAATAGTATTGAATATAAATTATATATTAAAAAAGGTCCTTGAACACTTGCTCGGAAAAAATAACGAGAAAAGAACTTTTGAAATAATTTAAATGTTGCTTGTTTTGTAGCTGAACCTGCTCACGTGAATTTTGGGAGTTTACTTGTCGCTTTTGCTTCCTCAGAATTGCTCCCAGGCTGTTTTTTTGCGTCTTTATAATATTAACATTTCTGCGAGCAATAAGGTCACTGTCGATATTGATTGGAAAACCATTTGCATTAAAAAATTACTTATTAACCATTTATTCGTAATGGAGTTATTTGTTATTTGTTGAAATACTTAATTGTGAAAATCATTGTTTATTCTTTAACTATCCATTTTGCACTGATGACTTCAAATCAGGTAGCTATAAACACCAGGAAAAGGTGGCAATCTCATTTCGTATACAGATGGTGGCATCCGTTCACTCGTGTAGGGATTGAGAACCCTTTTTTGAAAAATAAATAGTGTTGCAATCTGATGAGGCGGCCAGGAGGGTGAAGTCCAAGAAGATAAATAGGCGGGACAAATTATGTAAATGTGGGATAGTTTGTAGGGAAGAAACTCATTTTGGGGTAGATTGCCCTTTTAAAAAGGTAAGTGGGCGAAGAAAAAAGTGGGGGAGGGAATACTGAAGATACTAAAATGTAGGGGGATCGATAGGGATGATAATCATGACATACCCGAGTTGATAAGTCTTAAGGACCAAAAGAAAGTTCTAGAGGAGAGAAAGAAAGAGTAAGAATTAGCAATACCAGTTGCCAGCGAGAGAATTTGATGATAGGGGCATACAGAAGGTGGGATGGCCCAGACGAAAATTTATTATTATTTGATTATTATTATGTCCATTATTATCATGCTATTTATTATTGTGCCAATTATGCTATTTGGATTATTCATAATAATTCATACTATTGATTCATTCATTTATTCATTATTATATTTTGTTTTACCGGTATGCTTGTTAGAATAATAGGGTGTAAGGAGCTCCGCAAAAAAGTGTGTTACAGTGATTGTAGGTAGGGTTATTTTAATTTATCTAAAAGTTAATTGAATATTCATGTTAATTATATATCTCGTATATTAAATCTCCATCCACAGACCACCCTCTACATCAGATGCTTCCAGTCACTCGATATCCTCATCATTCTGTATTTGATTATTATTTATTATTATTATTGAATTCATTATTATTCTATACAGAAGTTCTTCGTTTCAGATTCGAGTTGAACTGTTTTGGCTTCACATTTTTGAGTATCTCACACACACTCTAGGAATGAGGAATGAAATCCTGCGACATAGAGTGAGAGTGCGAAACAAATCACACGAGACGCGTCAAGAATCGCGATGAGCTCAGTTTTAAAAATTAACTTAAAAACGAAATCTTAGATTCGTCCGTTTTCCGGAACATTCTCACAACCAGGCAAGGTTTAATAAACGCTGAACGAAAACAAGGTACCGAAAGGAATTATGCGGCACCGGAGACAAAGCGCCGATAAAGACATTAATCCAGAGGACACAGATCCCCGCAGCCCCAACTAGCCTATTCTCATATCCTGCGCATGAGCCAACTCGAGTTAAGCTCTGGAGAACTGGAAATTATTTTGAAGTTACGATTTTTTTATTAATAGAGATGTTCCTATTAACATAGAGAAAGAAAAGTTTATAACTGAAATATTCATGTGTTTTAGGGATTAAATCTTGGGACTAAAGGCTGGAAAACTAATTACTGACGAGTGAAAACTAATCTATGGAGTCCGATGCTATGAAGATAGTTGATTAAAACGAAAAGATTCCGTCTTAACTCTGGAGTGAATAGAAGTGTATCCAGTGGGAAAAAGTACAATCGCCTCAAAGTTGGAACAGATTAAAAATTAGAGTTGCGACGTAAACACAAATTAAGTTTAAACAGATTCGATAAAACTTGTGAAGCGGTATTTGTTGAATGTTGCTATACAATTGCGTAAGTTGTTACTGCTTCGCTTTTACTTATATTTGTGACACTATTAATTTCAAAGGTAGCCTCCACAATATTGCCTTTAATCTTCAGGAGCTGTTGTATTTATTACTTAAAGTTTGAACATTGCTGGTTTAGAAATAAGAAAATCACTTTTTGGCATCATGAATTAGTAAAACGAACTACTTCTTAAAGATGTTTTGGTCGGTGATTATTATTTATATATTAAAAAAGGCAAGAAACTTTGCTCGGAAAAAAATAAAGAAAAGAAACCTTTTGAAAATAAAGGCTTAACCTGAACAGTTTTTGTAGCTGAACTGCTCACGTGACTTTTGCGTTTACTTGTCCTTGTGACTTCCTCAGAATTTTGCTCCACAGGCTCGTGCGTTTATTTTAAATATAACATTTGCGGGGAATAAGTGTAGATATTATGAAGAAACCATTTATTAAAAATTTACTATGAACCATTTATTCGTAGATGTAATGTTATGTGTTGAAATATTAATTCGGGAAAATCATTGTTTATTCTATTTACCCTCCATTTTGCACCTGATATGTAAATCAGTATTAACACAGGAAAGGAACCCTTCTCATGTGCGTTACAATAGCTATAATCTATATTATATATAGTACTTCACAGTATACGTATTATATAATATATACTATATATATATATAATAATATAAATATTTATAGATATTATCATAATATATATATAAATATATAGTATTAATATATATATATTATATAATATATACCCCGGTAAATATATATATATATATACTATATATTTAGTATACTATATTATTATAATATTATATACTACTGCTATATATATATAGTTAGCTAAGTATACTAGTATATTACATATTTACCGGTTATACTAATATACTATAATGATATACTATATTATATTATATATATATATATATACTACTTATATATATATATATATATATAATATATATACCGGTATACTACTATAGTATATATATATATATATAGTATTATGTATATATTATATATTATATAGTATAACTATTATATATATATATATATAATATATATAATATTAATATCATATATATATTACTATATATAAGTATAATAATACCGGTTATATATATATATTAATATATCTATTATATATACTATATAATATATATATATATATATATATTATTACCTATAATATATCATACCGGTATATATATATATAATAAGTATATTATTTATACTCATTCAGTATAATATATATGAATAATAGTATCTATATATATAATAATATTAATATACTATATATATACTATATATATATTAATATAATTATATAAAATATACGGGTATATATATATAGCTATATATATATATAGTATGAACTCATAATAACATATTCAATCATACTATAATACTACTATACATATAATATATAAATCGATATTATACCATATCTATTACTATATATATATAAGTACTGTGACTAGTATACATATAAACTATAATACGTAATTATATATTATATCACTATACTATATATGATACTACATTATATACCTATATATTAGATATACTATTATCGCTACTTATATATAAAGAATATAATATATTATACCGACTTTCTTATATATACTATATTATATATTATATATACTATATATATATTAATAGATAATATATATATCTATTAATAATATATAGTATATTTATATATATACTAAATATATAAATATATACTCAAAAAACTCAGTATACATATAATATATACTATATACTATATATATATATCATTTAGTATTTAATATTAATGTTACATACTTAGTATATATATATAGATAGATATATTATTATTAATAATATATATAATATATGCATATATACTATATATGACTATATACTATATATATATATATATAATTATATATATATATATATATATATTACTATATGAAATACTATATATATATATACTAAGTATATATATTGTGTATCATATTTAGATATATAAATATATATACTTAGTATAATATATATATAGTATATATATAATATATAATAATATATATATATAATACTAATATAGTATTAATATATATCAATATATATAATTATCATATATATATAAATATATTATTATAGAGATAATATATATATGGTATATATATATATTTGTATATATATATTATAACTATAGTTTCTATAGATCATATAATATATATACTATATATATATATATTATATATAGCTATATAACTACTATATAATATATATAAATATAGTTATATAAATATTATATATAGTATATTATATGAATACATAATATATATTATATATATGATAGTATATATAAGTATATATAACTAATATATAAATATATACTGAATATATATATATATATCATATTATTATTTATATACTTATTACATACTACTACTATTACTATAATATATATATAATTCTAGAAATATATATAATATATTGTATATCTATAATATATATATATACTATTATATAAGTATATATATATATATATATATATATATACTATTACGAGATATAGTAATGAATATGATTATATAATATATGATTTTTATATTATATATATCACGTATATCTTATACTTATAATATTATATATATATACTTATACTATTATATATATTATATATATATATAGTATACTTATATATATATAGTTATATATATATGGACACATATATAATATATCATAGTTATTTTATATAGATATATATAGCATATATATATTATTAATATATGTATATATATATAGATTATATATATATAAATACTATATCAACATTTAATATTAACATATATATCATTATTTATGACTAATAGTATATATTATATTAGCATACTATATATACTATATTTAGGTGATATATTATATTATACTATATAGTATTATATTAATACTACTACATATCATGTATACTATATATAATATATAATATAATATATCATAGTACCGTATATAACATATATAACATATCAACGATAGTATACATATATATATAATAATATCAAATATTCAAGTACACATAATACTGCTACTATCATATACTAGTTATATATATACTATATAATATATACTATATAATATCTATTATATATATAGTATAATATTATATATATATATATTTCATAATATGATATGAGGCAACATGTTCTGTATAAGCTCGTTCATATAATATATAGATATCATCAGCATTTCTTATGCATTCATTATATGAGATATAGTATATATATATATAATATATATAAATTACTAGTATATATAATATTATTAGCTAATATATATATATACATTTATATACCTATTATAATAAAATACTATATATTATATTCAACAAATAATTTAAAATGAGCTAAGTAATTATATTTAAACTACAAATAAAAAGTCATATATATTATTTTCACTTTTTGCGACTTACTATTTTACATGTAATTATTCTGAAAAAACCTAGGTGGGCAAAAAATACGCGTTTTATGGTCAAGGTGTTCTTAAAAAAAAACGCGTAGGTCGGGTTTTTTGGGGGCGGCTCACTCATGCCCAAACCCTGGCTTTAAAGTGAAGGGGAGATTAAATTCAGTAGGCAATACAGAAGATAGACGGCAAGGAATTCCGCAGAACAGAGGGTCGGGCAGGAAGAAAGCGAAGCAGATTCGACCAGCGAACTAGCCCTGGAAAGTTAACCAAATCTCGAACACAAAACTCTTGCCCGCTGAACCGGACCACAGCCAGCCCGTGGTATACGAGGGCGTCCGCGTTCAAGGTAGGGATACGCGACGTGCATTTAGGTTCCCTCAGAGCTACAGCCGCTTGCCGACGAGGACACTAGCAACAGCTAGGTACGCGGTAGAGGACGGTACCTATAGAAAAGAACATAAAGCCACAGACAAATCCTGTCGCAAAGAATAGAGGGCTTCAAGTGAGAGTTGAGAAAGATACAGAACCAGCTTACTATAGCCTGTTTAGGGCCTCTTGACCTCCGACCCTAATCCAAAAAGAGGGTGAAACAGAGCACCCCCCAGATAAGAGAGCCAGTACTCCATGCAAGGGGCAGATGAGGGGTCCTTGTCATAACTGGACAAGTAAGTAACTGAGAAGAGTGAAAGCAAACCAGGTCTTGCCATCAAACAAACTTCAGTTTCTTTGAGGGGACCGCCTCCCTTAGCAACCTTTGTGATGTGAGGTTCCAAAAAAAAATTTCTTTTTTATGTTAAGGCCAAAGGATGCTTATTATAGATTGTCATAGTATATTATTTGTTTTACCGGGATGCTTGGTTAGAGTAATAGGGTGTGAGGCCGGCCGCAAAATGTGTGGTTTTATTCAGACATGGTTAATTTTTAATTTATTATCATTATCTATTCTATTCACTATTTGTATTATTATTATTATTATTATTATTATATGTTATTACAATTATTTATATTGATCTATTATTTATTATTATATATTATTATTATTATCATATTATTTTTTCTTCCGTATTGTATAGTCGCTTTGGTTCCGTTTCTTTTGGAGGTTTGTGGTCACAAACTCTAGGGAGAGGTGAGAAACTGTGGAATATGGGCCAAATCCCAACCGTACAGAGGTGATTAGCTTTTTTAAATTCAATAAAAAATTTAGATTGCTTCCGGACTTTCTCACACATACATAAGACTGGAAAGCAAGAAAAAGGTTACGAAAGGAGTCAGAGGGACGGAGACAAAGGAAAAGAATAAATCAGGAAACAATATGCCCGCCAACGAATAGCCCCGGTAAGTCTGGAATATTTTGAAACAGTTAACGTTTTTATTAATAGAGATTTTCCTTTTTAAAAGAAAAGTTCTATAACTGAAATATCTCATGTGTTTTTAGAGGATTAAATCTTGGGATACTAAAGGCTCGGAACAACTAATTACTAGAACGAGTGAAAAACTAATCTAAATGGGAGTCCCTCATGCTAGAAGATAGTTAAAATATAAAACATAAAAGATCCGTCTTAACGCTGGAGTGAAATAGAAGTGGATATCCAGTTGGAAAAAAGTACAATCGCCCTCAAAGTTGGGAACCCAAGATAAATTAGAGTTTGCGCGTTCAAACACCAATTAAGGGTTTAAACAGGATTCGGATTTAAACTTGTGAGGGTATTTGTGAATGTAGTTGCTTATTAAAACGTTGCCAGTAAGTTTGCTACTGCTTGTCCTTTTTACTTATGGTTTGACACTATTTAATGTCAAGTAGCTATATTGCTTTAATTCAGAGTGTTGTTATTTATTTTAGTATATTTCAATGTTCAAAACAATTGCTTTTAAAATAAAGAGAAACTAAACTTTTTGGATATGAATTAGCATAAACTTAAGCGTTTGTTGATGTCTGATGACGGTTATTGGATTATATATATGTTAAAAGTGTCCGTTGAACATTGGCTCCGCGAAAAAATAAGCAGAAAATGAACTTTCTGAAATAACTTAACATGCTGCAGTGTTTTGTAGCTGAACTGCTCACGCGTGAACTTTTGAGGTTACATGTCCTTTTGCGTTCCTCAGAATTCCTGCTCCAACAGGCTGTGCGGTTTAAATCGATAACATTGACGGAGAATAACGGTGTAGATCATTATGAGAAACCATTTATTAAAAATTACTATAACCATTTATTCGTATTGTATTATTGGAACTTGTTAATATTAATTTGTGAAAAAATTGTTCACTCTTATTCTTTCACCCTCCATTTTGCACTATGTAAACCTCAAGGATTACACACAGCGAAGAAGGAATTCTTCTTCATTTGCGTTACAATATGATTATTGCTACTTATTATATATATATATATAGACTATATGAATATATATAGAACTATTATACTATTATATATTATACTAGTATATAGCTGAGCACCCTAACCACTACTATAGTACATATCATATAATAGTAATTATATACTATCTCAGTATATATACGTTATACTACACTAACTTCATAATTTATACTATCTTGATTACTATCTTCAATAAAGAAGATACTAATATACTAGAGCATACGTATTGTAACCTACCAACACACCCCACCCCACTCATATATATATATATAATATGTATATATATATATATAATAAGTATATATATATATATTATATACTATATATAAGTATATATTTATATTAATATACTATATATATACGGGTATATATAAATAATAATAATATAAATATACTAATAATATATATTAATACGAGTATATTATATATATAGTAATATTATATAACTACTATATATATATAATATTGTTTATATAGTATAACTATATATATATATATGGATATTTATACTATATAGATATATACTATACTATATATTATATATATATATAATACATAAATATAACTATATATATATAGTATGGATACATACATAGTATTACTATAATATATCTATATATACTATATATATACATATATATGTATATACTATATACATAGTATATATATTATGTATACATATATATATATCTCTCTCTCTTTCTATCTATTACCTATATATTATATATATATAATATATATATACAAGTACCTATATAATACTTTACGTCTAGTATGTTGTTGATATATCATATATATATGAGATAGTATACTATATATATATATATACTATAATATACTATATATATATATATAGTAATATGTATATATAGAAATATATATATATATATATATAAAATATACGGGGAAGATATATATATATATTATATTTATATCAGAATATATATGATATATTAATACTATATATATATGAGGGATATAGGTGATATATATATAGTACTTATATAATACCTATATATATAATAGATATATTTATATTATAACAAGTATTATATATATTAATATAGTATATATATATATATATATATTAATATTTTATATATGAAATAAGTATATAATATATATATATATTATATAATATATATATATATAATATATATATATATATACTAGTATATGATATATATATATATATATATACTATTATATATATATATCTATATATAAATATAACATTATAAATAGTATAATATATATTAATATATACTACCCATATATATATATATAATTATACATTATCTATATAAATATTATATATATACTTTCATCTTATATTATATTATATAATATCATATATAATAATATTATATATATATATATATATATACAATATAGTATATGATTATTATTATACTATATGTATTATATTATAATATATTATATAGTATATATATATATATACTATATATTATATACGAAATAATATATATATTAATATATATATGATATGATATATCATAGTATTATTTATTATTATATATATAAATATTATTTATATATAGTATATATATATATTTATGATATTATATTAGTAATCATAAGTATATATATGATTATGTTGATAGTATATATATACTAATATATTATATAAAACTATACAATATACTATAGTATAGTATATGTTATATATAGATATATAGATACTTAATATTAGAGTAGTAGTATTAAACATATAGATATATATATATATACTATATATATTATATATGTAATATATATATTATAAAGTGAGATGTATATAGTATATAAATATTATATATATATATATATAATCATTATATATTAATATAAATTATATATATAAATATAATATATATATATATATATATATCTATATATACTAACAATAGTATATTATTATATATATATATTATATATATAATATAGTCTTATATATATATATATATACTATATAGTAATATATTATATATATATTAGTATTATACTAATAAATATAAGTATATATAATTTATTATATATATAATATATCATATATAATAGTATTATATATATATAGATTTATATATTTATATACTATAATATAATATATTCTCCAATAATATATTAATATATTACTAATATATAATATACTTAATATTTATATAACTTATATTAATATCATATATATAGTATATATATACTATTATATATATACTTATACTATAGTACATATATATATATAATACTATTATATATAATATTATATATATATATATATATATTACATAATATACTATATAATATATATAATAAATATCATTATATATAAGTATATAGTTTATATATAGTATATATATTATACTAATATATACTATAATATATAGGCTACATATATATATATGTAATATGTATAAATATATTGTAATATATCAAAACAAGAATATATATGTTATAGTATATATATAGTATATATATATGACTATATATATATATATATATATATTTATACTTTATATATAATATATATATTATACTATATGATATATATATTATAATAATACTATACTATTATTATATAATCACTATATTATAATATATATACTATATATAAGTATATAATAATATATATATATAATATGTAGGTGATAATATTTAATAATATATACTATATTACTATTATATATATAATTATACTATATAATATATATACTAATATATATTATGACCTATATATATTCATGTATATATTATTATAGTATAAGTATATATATACTATATATAGTTATAGACATATTATATAATATATATAAGTATTAATATTATATATATTTATATTAACTATATAATAGATATAAATAGTATATATATTATATATATTATATATAATATGCTATATACTTTATATATATATACTAGATAGAGTATACTATATATATATATAAATATAATACTATATAATAATACTATACTATATGATATATATAATATATTAATATATGACTATATTATATTAATATTCTTTCAAAAATAATTTTAAAATGGACGCTTATAAACCATTTAACTAAATAAAAGTATATATTATTTTCATTTTTGCTTTACTATTTTTACATGTAATTATTCTGAAAAAACCTAGGTGGGCAAAATAGCGTTTTTTTTCAAGTGTGTTTTAAAAAAAAAACGGGTGGGTTTTTTGGGGTCGGGCTCACTCATGCCAACCCTGCTTTAAAGTGAGGGAGATTAAATTCAGTAGGAAACACAGAAAAGATGGAAGAGAATCGCAGACACAGAGGGTTATGGCAGGAAAGAAGGAAGCATCGCAGCGAACTAGCCTGGAGGTTAACGAATATCAACACAAAACTCTTGCGTAGGACACAGCAGACCCTTGTGTTACGAGGAAGACGTCGCTAAAGGTGGTGATACGCGAGTGATAGGTTCCCTCGAGCTAAGCCGCTGCGGTACCTATAGAAAAGAAATAAAGCACCAACAATCTGTCGCAAAGATAGAGGGTCAAGTGAAGTGGAAAGTACAGAACAGTTGTTATTAAGCCTCTCTCTGGGCTCTTCCATGACTCGAGACCTATCCAGAAAAGAGACGGGTAGGAAACCAGACACCCCCAGATGAAGAGAGCAGTACTCCACTGCAAGGGGCTGATGAGGTCCTTGTATAACTGGAGTAACTGAGAGAGAGAAAAAAAAGTCTTCGCAGTCTAAACAGAACTTCCAGTTCTTGAGGCCGCCCTTAAGCACCCCTTCGGCGTGAATGTTAGGTTTCCGAAGACATTTTTTTTTGTTAAGCCAAGTGCTTATCGATTGTCAAAATGGGAGTGGACGAAACGAAACCGATCGCAAGAAGGATGAAAGAGATAGAGAAAGTTAGAAGGTGTCTGAGTGAGTGAGTGTTTTATGATATGTTGTTTTTAAAAGAATGAATTTACAAAAGTTGTTTGATGACGACCCAACGCGGGAAATTCTACATCAGATTAGCAACGACATAGAATCGGAAAGATTAAGAAGAGAGGCAAATTCTAGAACTAAAAAAGAGAGCGTGGAAAGCAAGAATTTGGAATATGATTTGAAAGAAATGACTAAGGGATATCGAGTTGATCGGCGGTATGAGTGGATAGAGTTAAATGGTGCCAGGGTGAAGAAGATGCGATTACTGGAAAAGTAGAGAAAAAAAGACAGAACCTTGATGAACACCACAAATAAGGAAGATTAAAAAGGAAGTCACCCCCATCAAAAACACCCGATATTGAAGCCGATATTGAAAGAAAACTAGACGATAAGTAAGGCAAAGAGAAGGAGCGGAAACCCAAAGGAGCGTTGGGAGCTTGGAGAGCCAGTTGACGCGACATATAGCCCGAGGCAAAATGCTTTGGGGATATGTCAAGAGCCACCACCGCAAATCTTCTCGTGTCCTAAGGACGCAAAAACCGTAATCAGTAAGATGAGGAACAGTATATCGCAAGTAGACTTGAGTCGCGCACAGCCTTTACTGGGCCGATCGATAAGAAGTTGAAATGAGATTCCAGACTGGATTCTAAAGAAGAGTTAAATTGATAAAGGTATTCAAAGATACTTAGATAGATAAAAGTGAGAGCTCATTGGGACGATCGATTAGAAAGATCAGAGCGGGCTTCCTGATTTTATTGGAATAGGTTTGGAACAATGTGCGTGTTCCATCACTGAGGGACGGAAAGTGAGTTAGTATTGAACATAGAGATTTAGTTGAACCGAGAGGCTGAGGTTCAGCACGGAAGCAGCCTCCTTCCAAATCTCTGGCAGGAATCGTCAATCGCAGGCCACCCACGCTTTCCTCAAATGCTCATATATTTCATAGATTTCAGGCAGCCCATCATCTGATACAATGTAATCACAGCAAAGGCATATGACACCTGAAGGAGGAGGAGGTAGGAGGAGGCAGGAGGGAATGCCAAGAAATCATCAGGGGTGAGTATAGGAGGAAAATAAGAGGCCGAAGAGATTGGCCTTATTCAGTTGGAAGAATTAAGCAACAGACACCAGCAGATCGGAGTTTAGAGGAGGAAAGGCAGATTACAGGAAAATAGTTGTCAGAGATGTTTTAGCCAGAAGAATTTTCTCATTTGAGCATGTCAGGTAGGAAGAAATATATATAATAGTAATTATACTATATATTATACTATACATTATATATACATAATATTATATATATATAGAGCAGTCTACTAATATATATATATATACTATATAATATATATATATATATATTTAATATGATATATAATAATATCTATTATATCTACATATATATATGATATATACTATCATATATAATATATACTATTATACCACACTAATATCTATCAACATATATCATACTAGCTACCCGCCTAACGCCGCGGCAGCTTATAATCAATTACTATACATAATACGTACTTAATACGTATCATATACAATATATATCTAACATACGATCATTCAGCGGTTACGTTACATACATATATATCACAGCACACACATTCATCGCCTCCGAGTTATATACTTATTAATAAGTACGGCTATAATCTTTAACTAGTATATAATACAATCTCAGCGGACCACGCGCTATAGTATACAGCACCCTATAGTACTATCTCGATTCACTAGATATATGATTATAAACAGGGGTGGCTAACTTCAATAGTTAAATATAACTATAATATATATATAACTCACGAAGCCTGTACCTATTATATATACACACCTACCCACCTATACACCCCATACATCACGCACTACGACCTGCCGTAACCAGCCAGCACATCCACTACATAGCGACTCATCAACAGGCGTTAATTGAACTTACCTACTATCAATCACCTTCATACCTCTACATCTAACGAAAACTCTGCATCGCTACCTTACGCAGTGCAGTCGATCAATAAAATAGTCTACCTACATCATACTGTCTAGAAAGTACGTCCTATCTATAATCTAAGGGACCCAACATGACGCGAAGGTGACAAGCACCTAATCCGCTCAATGAGGACATAACCTAACTAACACATATCATGAAAATGAAGGTGAGATCACGAATTCTTCGATCAAGGAAGGGTGTTTATATACAGGGCTTAGATGTTTTGGCACGACGTTCTTCAAAAGCGATCACGACTTGCTGCATGTGAGAGCGACTGAGCTGCACTGGGCGAAATCTGTAAAAGTAGAGTTGCTGTGATGGCAGTCCTGGTCAAATAAAGGGTCTGTAAGAAGAAGAAAGTTATTACGAAATATAAAGAAGAAACGTTTATCCCGTAATTGGCGGTAAGCATCCTAGAATGCTAGATTTTTAGTTTTTAAAATTTTAGGACATGTGTTATGTTTATTAATTTGTTGATGTTTAGGGATTGAAGCTGGGACTCACATATTGAAGGTCTCCTCCTTTTTGAACGGATTTGGAAAAATTTAAGGAAGTGAAGTTGATTAGTGAGACGATACCTGGCTATTAAAAGGCGACAGAAAGACAACAGGTGGATTTATAGGCGCAATCAGCGTAAAAGAGAAGCAAAATCAGACGAATTAGTGCTCTTTTGAAATGTAGATTCATCACGGTCTGGTTCGTGAGGGTAACTGGAAGTGAGTGAGAGAGAGGCTCGAATTGATCCCAAGGACTAAAATGGGTACAATTGGCCTAGTGTTTGTAGTAATGAAATTGTAATGCTCTACATATAATTTGTTTTAGTGACTCACTGAACTGTGAAGTTGGCTCTGGTAATGTTCTGCCACTCCCATTACGACATGGTCTGCGACATTTATGTTTTCACTGAGGTTTAGGTCTTTCTTCACACTGAAGATATATATAAATTCTAACCTGCCCGCTGGAATTCAAAAATGCTATTTCATTTAATTCCAATCAGGTTAGGTTAAGTGACATATATAGAACCGTATTCAAACTATTTTGAAAAAGAGATAAAAATTTAAGTTTTCGAATAATTAAACAGCATGGAGCGGAGGAGAAGAACCTTATATATTATTTATAGATTATAAAATATATAATAATAATTATAGTAGTATATATATATATATAATATTAATATATATAGCTATACTATACTTTATATATATATAGTATATAGGTATATATATATATAATATATATATAATATAGATATATTACTATATATATAGATAATATAACTCAGCTACTACATCATATAGTATATGATACTATGAGAGCCATCAAAGTATAGTATATATAATATATCCAATATAAATTAATAAGTATATTAATATAATATTTTATCAAAAATGTACAAATTTAAAATTAGAATAATAATAAATAAAAATTAATAATAGATAAAATACTATTGTAATGAATGTGTTGATTAACGTTCGGGATATGTAAAACTTTACCAATATTATATTAATTAAATAGAAATACAGTACATAGTAATATAATACCCATACTAATGAGTAATAACTATCAAATATACTACATGATGAATATTTAATATGTTATTAGAATATATACATATATATATATATTATAATATATACTATATTATACTTTTTTCTTTGACGCACATGATGTTATTAGTGACCCAGTATAATAGATAGTGCAAACACATGTATATATACTACGATATATAATATATATATATATAATAATATTACATAGTTATAATATATATGTTAATGAGATTAGTGTATTATACATCATTTATTTATTAATATATCGAAAATTAATTTAATTTAATCATTAAATATAATTTTTTTATATAGTTATTATTATGTACTTCTTATTTATATATATATCAGTTATAATGATATAGGTATATCCTACTTAATACTAGTATAAGAGATAGTGATATCATTAGTAGTAAGAGAATTGATAAATTTAGACACGAAGGGTGGTATCCACCAGCATCTAGTCACTTAACACATGAGCAGCGTAGGTTCTCAATGAAAGGAGTTAATTAATACTAAAGTTTATATATAGAGTATAGTACTAATTTCATTAGGTCTATGCAAAGCTATATACATTTTACGACTTGTTATGGGCGTACTATAAAAGTATACGTCAAATAACTACTTACTAGTACGACGTCACTAATGATTACTATCGAGCTGAAAACTTACGCAGACTCTTAAATATAGTTCTCCGAGGTGGTCTAAAGCAGATTATAATAACTACATGCATATAACTGACCTAAATGTGGATTACTCAGACTCACTCAATAAGCTGTCTATATATCTAGCCTCACTTATTATATATTAATATAACTATGTACTCATATCTATTATCTACCAAGGATTTAATAGCACCAACCATTAAAAACTAGAGCTGCCTAACTCATTTGCACTAAGCTAGACATTGTTACCTACTATCTCTTATAAATTTCTCACTCGTAACCACAGTGCTACTAGAATAGAAAACACAAGCATACAAGATCAATACAACCTAGTACACATTGGTTTTCTTATCATGAACTCCTCACTCTACCACTCAAATAATCGGAAACCCCTTATCTAATTCCCTATTACCTTCGTAGCTATTTCATCAGGGAATTTGTTCTCCCTCTAATAATAACAAAGTGCAGAAAATTTAATATTTGAAATATTCTTTTTTTATTAAAACTAATTATATATACTTATTAACACTTAGCATTAAATTATAATGTTGTAGAGAGACTACTTACGCAGTAAGTCTAAAAAACATATATACTATCAAATAATACATAACATATATATAAAACTTTCTTTTCATATTATGACATCATTAGAACGTGTTATGAACATATATAATAACACAAAATTCTCACTCCAAGTTACCCATAACTGCAATAATCGTCTTACTATCTAGCATTCTTCCCTATCAAAAAAGAGTTCGAAAACCTACGCAACCTAAATCAATCATTAACACCACTCACATAATATAGCAATATATTATAATCAATTATCACTAATTGTCCAACCTAGCGATTATCCTAACTATTACAACATTGGTCTATAAACTCATGAATACTGCTCACATATACGCCATATACCAATCGATAAATTATTGGATCTCATACTACATAGCATAACACTACCTAATACAGCAGGCGTACTACCATTCTCATAGATCCTATATATACCATACCTAATTACATTTCAACCACATTGTACACTCATCATTGTATAGTATAAAACTCATACACTCAAGAAAATTTGCCAAATCTATTTATATATGCCTGATATTAATAGGCTATAATGTGTGAAAGCACGTAACCACTAACATTTAACTTAACTAAAAACAGTAATGTATCTACCCTTATGAATATATAGAAATCCCATGAGTTTCTAAGACACTCAAATAATTCCTATAGTAACTAACTCAACCATATTATTTGAGAAGATTAATAAAAAAACCGGATGATACTGAAACTTAAAATGTGGAATTTATTTTATATATATATAGTAACTATCTCTCATCTTCTATTTTCATTTAGAGTACTAGTATAAAGCAGAATATAATAACATTGTGTATCACCGTGTATATAACACATACATCTGTAATGAGAGACGAGACAAGAACAATGGGTCTGAAGAAATATGCTATATACTTTTTGTGGTTTCTCTCGTGCTCAAAATCTTAGCGAAGAAGAACTGAATGAATATGAGCACCGTAGAGAAATATATATTTGTTATGACTAGTGTCTCTAATTCTGAAAGTGACACTGAGGCAATTAATCGTCTATCACATCATCTACGAGATAGAAAGTTTGTGACTTAAATGAACCTACAATTTCCTATAATTAAATAATATATAGTTATATAATTTTGACTACTATAATATATATATATGATTAATATATTTGAATTATATATCATAATATAGATAATATATATAATGAGGATAAGTAAGTATAACTATACTAAACGTAAGATTAATCTACTATATATTAAATATAATATAATATATAGTAAGAATAAAATGATGTATGAAGACCTACCAGTGTCACCACCACAATCAACGGCTAAGCCCCATATCTAAGTTTATATATATAACGTAAGTAGACTAAGAGGGAGGGTGAATTATTATATATAGATATGTCGTTGCCCACCTAGCAAAATGATTAATTCTATGCCGCCACATAAGAGCCTTATATTAGAATTACGTACCAGATCGATAAGCTGAACCATAGTGATACCCGCAGAGATATGCATAATATATTAAAAATTGAAGAGATATTAAATATCCATGGAGCCAGGTATAACTACTAAGAAGATGGATAAATTAGAGTTCCACAGCAACCCAGAATTACATATGTACAGGTATTAGAGGTAAAGATAGAGGATATAGCCTTAGATGATAGATACTGATACCTTAGCTACTGAGAATATATATATATTAATGAATGATGCAAAGCAAAAAATTGGATGAGAGGAGGACGGGAAGGAAAGTTCCTCACACGAGTGTCCCACATCAAGATAACAGATAATAAATAGTATGGATTAGAATTAGTAGTAGATATGTGAATATAATATAATATATTATATATATATAATATTTATAATTAATTACTATATTATATATAAATAAATAATATATATCATATAATATAATTAATAAAATCTGATATATAATGATATATAATTAATATAATATATATATATAGTAAAGATAGCATAGAGAGAAGATATGAATAATGATAAAGACAGAGCATAGAAGATGAGAAAGAGAGATAAGAGAGAGAGTGAGTAGAGAAAAGAGCAGAGAGAGGAGAGAAGACGAGATAGAGATGAAAGAGAGAGAGGAGAGATTATAATATAAAAGGAGGTAAGAGTATCTTTCGGCAAACAACTGTAACACTTGTACTACAAGAGACCCATTAAGCGACGCTATAATATGTATAAATAATAATTATCTACTGACACAATCTCTTACAATAATTGCCACATATAACTATATATAATATATATATCATATATATACTATATATTATATATATATTATAAATATTATTAATGATATATTAATAATATAATATTATATATATTATATATTATATACTATACTAATATAATATATAATATAATATATTATAATAATATATATATATATATATATATATAATATATATATATATTATATAACAAGTATATATATATATTATATATATATTATATATATATTATATTATATGTTATATATATAATATACCTATATATATATATATATATATACTACTTATATAATATTTATATTATATATAACTATATTTTATATCATATACATATATACTATATATATATATATATACCCGTTTATATAATATATTTTTATTATAGACCTATAAATATACAATGTTTATTTAACCATATAAAATATTATCATGTATAATATATATTATAATATATTATATATATATATATATATTATATAAAGTTTGATCATGGTGATAGTTAATACCTTTAATAATATCTAAAACACAATAAGAACTTTATGTGCGCCAGATATCAAGCATACTTATCTACTTTGTGCCCTAATAAAGATAGGTGCAGTTATACGTTAAAATATGAATGCATGAGATCACTAACTGATAAATGTGATTAGTTAGCGTTAGCAGTTAGCAACAAACATGAAAAAAAGTTGGATGGTGGATCTAGGTTATCACATCTTCTGATGAAAAGCTGGTAAATGAAAAATGGAAGAAATAGTAACATTTATTTTTTAAATACAAATGAAAAAATGGACAAGTGGAAGGGATAGAACTTTTCAGAAGGGAGAATTAAGTTTTAAACTCAAAGGAATGGGCACAATTAGAAGCTAAGTGAATAACTAGAGAGAGAGAAAAACATTGTAAATCATTCCAGTACTCTCTGCTCTCTTCTCTCTCTCTTCTCTCTTCTCTCTCTCTCTCTACTCTCTCTACTCTCTCTCTCTCTCTCTCTCTCTCTGTCTCTTCTCGTTTCCAAGCTCTTATGTTTGATATAGCGTGTTCAAATGAAATTATTTCTTGTAATTCTTAAAACCAAAAGCAATTTGCTCATTCAACTACGTATTACACTAATTTGTATTAATATATCATAGTAGTATTGTGAGGGTTTCAAAGCAAATAGGAATAGAAAAGGCTCATTAAAATATTTTGCCGATAGGAAAATAAGTCAAATTATTTTTTTCTGACCTTATAGGAATATTTATATATATATAATATAATATATATATATATATATGATATATAATATTATATATTATATATATATATATATATATTTATATATATATATCTTAAGATAAATCTGTTTATATATATATACATATAGTATATGCACAAGAAAAAAATTATATCAAGTTGACATAAAATTTTCCATCAACGCCTGTTCCTCTCAGGAGTGAAAATTTTACATCACTGTGATTGAAACTTCAATGATATAATTTTTTACATCATCAATATATATTTTATTTCTTGCCAACATATTGTATAACGCCAAAGTAAATCCCATTACATGTTATATTTCACTTACATAAGAAATATATATATATATATTGTGATGCATGTAACATCCGCATCCGCATCCGCATCCGCGGAGCATCCCGCACATTATTAAAGATCCGCATCCGCATCCGCGATCCGCGCTTTGCCCTGCAGATGTTGCGCGGATCTTTGTAGTCGAGATTCGATAAAGAATTTTATAATAAAAATACTTAAAATTAATCTGAAAATGAAAATGAAAATGAGTTGAAGGCAATTCAAAAACGACTTGATATTCCATATCTTACTTTTATCAAATACGTTCCAACTCGCTGGAATGGTGCACTTCATATGATGGAAAAAATGGTATTCCTCAAAAAACCTCTTGCTTTGTACGCCAGATCGTATTCCAAAGTTAACTAACATTGCCTATAATGCTGCGAAAAATGACATGTATATCACACTGCATTTAAGCTATTGAAACATTGAAGAAATTGTGCAAAAAAAACTCTGAAGCTGTTGTCCTCGATGTAATACCATAATCTCGATCATGTTTGAAGACATCTTCAATGAAAATGTGACGGTGTTAAAAAGAATGAAATGAATTAACTAGCGCGCTAGAAAAAACGCTTTGGTTCTGTGGAAGATTAATGACCTTCATACTATTGCAACTGACTTAGATCCCCGTTATAAAGGCGAAGTTTTTTGTTAACAACAATATTATAACAAGTTAAATCGTCACTTGTGTTGCAGTGAAACTCATCGAACAGGTTTATTAGAATTCTCCACCCATTTTAAAAGAAAAGAACGAATCTACAGTACCATCACGCTTCTACAAATAAATCAGATAACAGATTCACTGGAAAAATTTATACAGTCCAGTAGTGATGAAGAAACACACCCATTACCAAAAGATGTAGTGGAAATGATTGAAAACTATCACCAAGAAAAACGACTAGATACAAATGATCCTATCAGTTGCGTTGGAATAGTTAAAACAAATGTTTTCCCCACGCTTAAGTAAACTTGCAGGAAATACTTGGCCTGTCCCCAACTAAGTATTTCAAGTGAGAGAGTATTTAGCATGCTGGGCTAATATATATGATGAAAAAGAGAAACAGACTCTCATCAGAAAAGGTAGAAAAATTGATGTTTTTCAAGCACAACTTTCCAAAATTAGAATTTAATAGTAGTGCAAAAAGTATATAATCCATTGTAAAATCTCTTTCATTAAGGTTCGGGGAAAAAGGCTGGGGAAAGAGGTTGGTGGAGTGTATTTGATTTGGGTCCCCGTCCTGCACCCTGGTAACACAATTATCTTAATAGATGTGCTAACACCGAATATAGTATATATATATTTATATAGTATATATATATATATATTATACTATATATAGTATATATAGTATATATATATCATATATACTATATTATATATATATATATACACTGGTAATGTTGCAAACAGGCAATTTATATAAATAATTAAATAAATGAGGGTGATTTCAATGAAAAGGGTTTTTTTCTGCTTTTGAAGTTTATTAATTGTGCACGTGAAATAATAATATGACAGATGATATAATCAATTTTGTAATCACAATAATAGCAATGGATATTTCATTTGATAACACAGTAAATAAGGCCCATAATTTTTATATATCACGGCAAATCTGCCGGCTAAATGACAATGATTAGACACTGAGCATTTTTGATTATATGCTGCCTGAGTTGGTATAAAATCGCTTTGTTTAACATGGGCAATTAGATGATAATTTGTATAACAATATGCGTTCACAATAATTATTATATTAATTAATTCTATAAGCTAGAATATATATGGGAAGGACGCTGTGAAAGCATCCTTCCCCCACGCTCTGGCTAGGTGGAATCTCTCAAATAAGGCATTCATGCTGCCTCCCCAAACGCTTTCATTTCAAATCTCGGCCTCCCTATTGGTTAGTACAAAATATAACAATTTTAAATATAATAAGCCAATGAGAATGGAAATTTCTCATTGCAAATGGTGACCCGAGTGACGTTGCAATGAATTTCAAAAGCAAACATAAGGTACTTATGACTGCGTTAATTGAAATATCATGCAAGCTATGTACACCTTTGAAATTTATTTATAGTTATTACATAATAAACAATAGAATAGAATAGACAAGACAGATACTACAATAGCCAAAAAGGAGAAAGATACATTTCTATCCTAGCGTACATAATTAATGACCAATTAAAATTTTCATTTCCACGTCATTTTAATTAACAGACACTAACTTATAATGTAGGCCTTCCACCTCATATAACCATTTTGAGTCGTCTGCATTTTCATTCTCTTTATTCTTTCAAACAATTTCCTCAATAAGAACGTACAAAATTTTCTCTATTGAATATCTAGCTCTTGCTGACGTTAGGAGGAAACTTTGCTGTTTCAAATTGAAATAATCATTATCTAGAAAATAAGGAATAGCTTCTTCCTTCTATCAGCCTTTATGTTTTTTTTTCTATTTGTTCATTTTCTTCATCTTGTTAAAAGGCAGCTTCTTCGTCTCTCTCTCTCTCTCTTTTTTTTTTTTTTTTTTTTTTTTTTTTTTTTTTTTTTTTTTTTTTTTATGTGACCTTCTCACAGCTGCGATTGTTTAGGATTTAAATGGACCGTACACAGGAATTCACAAGAGAGAGCGGTGGTTTTTGGTGCCATCCGCATTTGTTCACTGGTGTGTAAGAGAAGGAGGCAGGCGTTGACTCCTCCCACAATTTTCATTTACGATTCGTTATTTTGTATGACCGATTTTTACGGTATTCTGATTTTCAGATATAATAGTTTATTTACTAATTAGGATAAGGCTACAAGAGTCTATGGAGAGATTGAAATTTGAAAAGAAGGTGGAAATTTACCATGCACATTAAATAATTTGATATCATATTAAAACCTGATAATAAATTTCTGTAAACAGTTTTTTTTTCTATCAGAGTGTGTTTGAAGTTGTCCTCTTGGGGGCTCTTAGCTTGTACATTCATTTTTTTCTTTTATTATTTTATTACTCTGATATATAAAATAAGCCTACACATTTTCTAAAGTTTCGTGAATGAAACCGCATTCTTGAGATCCTTTATTATCGCTAAATTCTGCTTTAATACGACTATGATTCTTGATCACGTCTAAAAGTTAAGCTCAAACGGCCATAATTTTTCGGTTCTCAAGAAGACATTTTCATTCACTCCCTTTCAATATTTATTGTTTAAAATACTGGATAAGAAAATATAAACCTAATATGCATATTGGCATCAAAATTTTTAAATCATTATTATTAAGTAAAAATTTTTAATTTTTAATACATTTGACATTTCTATTTTTCAATTTCACTTTGTTACATATTATATTGAGCTTTATTATTACAATAATTATTATGAACGAGACACAATTACAATCATAATTTCTACGTTGGGCGAAAGGAAAGTTTTTGCCTTCCCATTCATTCCTCGGCTATTCGGTAGAACTTTTGGCGGCAATCCTCTCGTGGAGGTGCAAAATTACGTTCATACTCGAAAGCTTCAGATAAACCAGAAGAATGCTTCCGTCTCGCCCTACGTTAGGCCTATTCAATAATACAATAATTGTCATGGAAAATATATAGAACCTTTATGTATTTATCAGAATTAATTACCTGCGTTACAACCTTACTTTTGTCTAAAATTTTAAATTTTTGAATACCTTGCAATTTTCTTAAATTTTTATTCAACTTTTTTTTTCATTATCTAAATATTTTATTAACTACGCCACATCATTCCGATATATTTATTTGTATAATATGGTTTCTACAACTTATTATTTATTTTCTAAAATTATTACATTTTTAATACAATTGTCAACTTTCTTATTTATTTTTATTATTTTTTTTTTTTCAATTTCAATTTCAATTTCGCTTATGTGGAAGCGCTTTCGTTTTTTTTTCAACTCATCAGCATTAACAATATAAACATTTTTATTATTTATATTACATGGAATTTTCATTATTAATAAACATTTCATTTTTTATTATTAACATTATTCAAGTTCTCATTATTATTATTATTTATTATTATTATTATTATTATTATTATTATTATTATTATTATTATTATTATTATTATTATTATTATTATTATTATTTTTATTATTATTATTATTAATTTTTCTTACGAACATTATTCACTGTACTAATTATTTAATATATACAAATATATGGTCTTTCTTATTTACCAATTTTTAAATTTTATTTATTCCGGTACTTCGCAAGCACCGAGATGTTCGAATTGGAAGTCGGCAAAGTAGGGGAGAATGGGGACTTTGTTAAACTTGGGGTATTTTTTCTTCCCCCTCCCCATTTTAAGATGAGGTGCAGTTTTCCTTCTCGCTGTTGTCGTCAAGCGAGGCTTAAGATTTTTCGCGGTTCCGATCATGACTGTTTCTAAGCACAAGGGAACGTTTTTTTTTAGTTTTTTTTTTTTTTTTTTTTTCAAAAGCGTTTAGGCTAAAGGCTCTTTGAAGTTTGGGTAGCACAGAAAATTTGACCGTTACACAGAGTTTCAATTTCTTCTCTTTTTGTTTTTCTTTATTTTTATTTTGTAACTTTTGTATTTTCAAACTTATTATTTTTTTATTCACAATAATTTCACTTTTTTTTCAAATTTTTAATAAGCACTGTTTCTTCTTTGTCACTGTTTTTTAATAGAAAATTTTTAGGCCCGTTCAGAAGGTACTATATTTATTGCAGATTGCAATCAATGTTGCAAGGTATTGCAGGGTGTTGCATGTCACTTTAAGGGGTCTCCAAAATGTTGCACTGGTATGTTGCAACCAGGCAATTTAGATAAGTAATTAATAAATGAGGGTGCTTTATTGAAAAGTTTTTTTCTGCTTTTGAAGTTTTATTAAATATGCAAGTGAAATAATGGTATTGACAGATGATGATAATCAATTTTATTATTGCAATAATGGCACAGTATTTAAATTTTATAAACACAATTAATATTGCCCGTATTTTAGTATATTACAGCAATCTGCCGGCTAAATGACAATGATTAGACACTGAGCATTTTTGATTATATGCTGCCTGAGTTGGTATAAAATCGCTTTGTTTAACATGGGCAATTAGATGATAATTTGTATAACAATATGCGTTCACAATAATTATTATATTAATTAATTCTATAAGCTAGAATATATATGGGAAGGACGCTGTGAAAGCATCCTTCCCCCACGCTCTGGCTAGGTGGAATCTCTCAAATAAGGCATTCATGCTGCCTCCCCAAACGCTTTCATTTCAAATCTCGGCCTCCCTATTGGTTAGTACAAAATATAACAATTTTAAATATAATAAGCCAATGAGAATGGAAATTTCTCATTGCAAATGGTGACCCGAGTGACGTTGCAATGAATTTCAAAAGCAAACATAAGGTACTTATGACTGCGTTAATTGAAATATCATGCAAGCTATGTACACCTTTGAAATTTATTTATAGTCATTACCGCGGATGCGAAAAAGAATGACTCTGCGAGCATCACTGAATTATTATATATATATATATATATATATATATATATATATATATATATATATATATATATATATATATTATCATTATATATATAATTTATTTTTTTATATTATATATATATACTTACTATATAATATATATATATATATATAATATTTTATATATATATATACTATATATTATATATATATATATTATATATATATATATATATATATATATATATATAATATATATATATATATATATATATATATATAGTATACTATATATATATATAATATATTATATGATATATATATATATATATCACTTTATAAACGGCTTTGGTATTATTACACCAATATTTGCCACACTAACAAAACAGAATCTGTTGTTTAATTTAGGCAGTCAATAAAAATAACTTTAATATAAAGCGATGTTGAAAAAAAAATATTAATATAAAATTTTTTACGTATACTTTTTCTCATTACTAATTAAAAAATTATTGTAAAATATTAAAAAGGAAAATAAAATAAAATGTCTTCTGAGTAACTATTTTAAACAATGCAGACTTTCACACAAACAATTTCATAGCATTGCGTTACGATGTAAAGTATACCATATGCGATGTAAATTATATTATATGAAGTAGTTTGATGAAAATTATATCATTCGACCGTGTATCAATATTTTCGACGTGGACATGAAGTAGATGTCCTTGTCAATTTCAGGTAATTTATTAAATATATAAATTTCAGAAGTTTCGTTAAAGATTAAAAGTCTAATTTACGAAACATTATCAATTAGCAATTATACATAAGGTTATATTAAGGAATAATATCAGGTCAAACTAAATTAATTTGGGAAAGGATAATTCATGATTGGGTCAATGAGTGACAGAATTAGGGATTTTGCCATAAATTTTTTTTCTGTGTATAGACATTGCTCTTCCGAAGTTTCCAGAAGGATACCTCTTCTATTGAGAAGGGTTCGTGTGACATGCATTTCTAGTCTACACAGTCTAATATTTCTCTGTCCAACTCTCATATCCCAGGCTTAATTGCTATGCTCAATCTTTCATGGACTTGACTGCTAAAGTCTTGGAAAAATATATAGCTATAATATAATATATATATATATATATTATATATATATATATATATATATATATCATATATATTATATAACTAGTATATATATATATTATATAAATATATATATATATATATTATATTATAATATATATATATATATATATATATATATATATATATATATATATATATATATATATATATAATATCTTATATATATAAATATATATATATATATATATATAATATATATAATATATATAATATATATATATATATATATATATATATATATATCATAATATATATTATAATATATATATATATATATATATATATATATTTATATATATATATATATATATATATATATATATATATATATATATATATTTTTTTTCTCTTTTAAATATATAAGTTTATGTATTTTTTCTTAGTTTTTATATATATATATATATATATATATATATTATATATATATTATATATATATATATAATATATATATTATATCAGTAGCGGCCGTGAACCGAAAATATGGGGAGGCACTTCAAAATAATTAAAATGTTATATAATATATATATATATATATATATATATATATAATATATAATATCATATATATTTATTATATAATACTATATAATATATATATATAGGCCAGCCTCCCGAAAAGCATCATGCAAGTAACTAAAAAACTATAACATCTACAGGAAAATAAATAACATTTTTGATTTTACCAAGCAATTTCATCGATGAAATTTAAAAAAAAAATTCATTTTATTCTATATGTATTACTAACATCTTAAATATTAGTATAATCTTTGGTCTGGCAGCGTAAGCTCTCATCAACCTCGTAGCGAACACTCTCATCAACTTTCCATTTCTGCAGTAGTGCGAGAGAAAGAGTTGCCAAATAG
>JABUQX010069689.1:0-15466 GCA_015478945.1 Trachelipus rathkii | reverse complement strand
TACAATATTGTACAAGTACTTTTTCGATATTTTTGGGTTTGTGTGCTCAGCGTTACCAAATTTCAAGACCCACCTTTATTTTGGATTTTTAAAAATGAAAAAATTGCGTTAAAATTTTTTTTTAATTTCGTGCGAAGTGAATGGAATTTTCAGGGCATATGTAGTAGGAAGAGATGCACATTTTTTACTTAGATAATTTGTTTGTATATGCATTAGTTTTTGGATTTGTTCTTGGAACAAATTTTCAACAAAAAAAAAATTTTGAAAATTTTTAAAAAAATTTCTTTGAGTATAGTAAAGCAAAAAAAAGTTATCTAAGTAAAAAAGGATCATCTAGCCGCAATGTACAAGGCCCTGAAAATTTGTGTTGATCGACCCAGTAGAAAAATAAATATATCTATTTTTTCACTTTTTCCAAAAATTCCAAACGTTGAAAAAGTGTAAATATTAAGAATATTTTTTTTTCTACTTGTCCGATCAACATCAAATTTTTAGGGCTTGTGCAGTCGGGCATCTGTTTTACTTAGATAATTTTTTGTATACTCAAAAAAAAAAAAATTAAATTTTCAAAAAAAAATTTTTTTTTTAAATTTGTTCCAAGAACAAATCCAAAATTAATACATATACAAAGATATTATTAACGTAAAAAATGTGCACTCTCCGCGACTCATATGTCTTGAAATTTCATACCACTTCGCAGCGAACATAAAAAAATTATCGGCAATTTTTCATTAAAATCCAAAAAAAGTGGATTTTGAAATTGAATGCTGAGAACAAAACTCAAAAAATCGAAAAGGTACTTCCTGCATATTGTACGGTTAAGTGAACGCCATCTATGCATATTTCAAAGTTTGAAGTTATTTTCGGAGAAAATCTTGTAGTTGATACGACAATGTCAAAAACATGGGTTTTTTTGAAAAATGAAAAATTCTGAAAGAATGACTACAGAACAGAAAACAAGCCCCAAAAACAACGTTTAAGAGGGCAAAAAAAAAGCTACATTTTGGTGTTTATACAGTCAAAATCGCTGAAAATTCCAGAATTTTATCTTGTTAGGGGTTGGCGAAAATGGGCTTTCGCATGAAAAAATTGGATCTCAGAGGAAAAATAAAGGAGGACCTGGAAGATGCGCTATAACTATTCTTAAGAACTAATTCATTCAATGAGATGACACTAGATGTAAGTTCATGTAACTAAGTGATGTGTAGTTTTATTTATATTATATATATATATATATATATATATATATATATATAATATATATATATAGTATATATATATATATATATATATACTATATATATATATATATATTATATATATAGTAATATATATATATATTTATATATATATTATATATAGTAAGGTATATATATATATATTATATATATATATATAATATATATATATATATATATATATATAATTTTGTAATTTTGTGAAACAAAAAATTCACGAAATCTCTTATTATTATTTGATTATTAAAGAATTTTGAAGAGTTGTCATCTTCATAAAAAAAAAAAAGTTTGAATCCCTAAAATCATTTTCCTTAGACTGTCGTCACTGTTCAACTGGTGCGCCAACCTTATGTCTATCTCGAGCAAATTAAGAATTTAAAAACTTTGGCGAGCCACACACATAGGACGACGACCAATTATATATACCTATATATCTATATATATATATATATATATATATATATAATTATATATATCTGTATATATAATATATATATATATATATATATATATTATATATATATATATATATTATTATCATATATATATATAATAATTATAATGTAGTAATATATATACGATGCCACCCACTGCACGGAACAGTGGCCCTCTTCACAAAAGGAGGGGCAAAAAAAAAATAAAAAAAAAAAAAAAAAAAAAAAAAAAAAAGAGGAAAGTAAACCCACCCATTCCCTTGCCTAACGCAAAGAGATAGGGTGCCAACTTCACGTTTTAGAGAAAGAATATCAAGGGAGTCAGAAAGTATGGGACAGTTTAGAAGCCTCTTAGCCTTAGCCTCAACCCTGTCCAAAAGGAGGTGGAACCGGATCCAATCCCAAATGTGAAACAGTATTCAAAATAGGGGCGAATAAGACCCTTATATGACTGGAGTACTGAGAGAAGAAAAGAATTCACGCAATCTGAACCGATTTGTATGAGATCTCCAAGACAGTTCACTATTTAATGTTCAGTCCAAGAATGTTTATGTTGTTTACAGGTGAGACATTAGAGCCGTCGAAGAGGATAGGAAAGTTGGAAGGTGTTTTAGAGAGGGAGATATGAAGAAGTTGAGTTTTTAATTAGTTGAATTTCACAAGATTGCGGTTAGCTCACTGAGAAATCCCGACCAGATAGGCAAGAATTGAATCGGAAAACTGTAGACGAGAGGCAACTCTAGATACCATAACGCGGGAGCACATTGAAATGAGGTGAAGAATGGAGAGTTGAGTTATCTGTATAAGAGTGAACAGAGTTTAGAAGTCCAGCTACGAAGGATTCATTGATGAAAGGGGCGGGGGAGTAGGGAATATACAAATTGGAGATAAAACAGAACCCCGAGGAACACCACAATTAATAAGAAAAAGAAAGGAGGTTGCTCCATCACAAGAGCTGAATTGAACTATCTGAAAGAAACTAGACAAAGTAAGCAAAGCGAAGGTGGAAATCCAAAGGAAAGGTAGCTTAGAGCGTAGACCGATGCGTGTCATATCCCTGTCACAACCTTAGATTTGTCAAGGCCCGTACCACATCAAGACTACCATAGTCCCTACAAAGGGCAGAAGAGCCATAGATGAGTGATATCATTATATATATAATATATATATTATTATATATATAATATATATATATTATATATATTATATATAATATTATATATATATTATATATATATTTATATAATATCAGAGGTGGCGCACTTCCTCTCTTTAGTCCGCTAGTCCGCTAGTCGCTATTTTTTTGTCCGCTCCGAGCGCGGACTACCAGAATAGGTGGGGACTAGCGGAGGTGCGGAGGTGCGGACTTGCGGACTTGCACGTGCGGATCAAAATAAGTTTCCGCTCTTTTGTTCCGCACCTTTTAAAAAAATGAAAATATAGTTTACTTATTAAGAAATCTTATTGGTTATAATAACAGAAATATAATTTTTATTTTAAAGTTTTAATACTTATTATACTTTTAGTCTAAGACTTATTGTTTTTTTAACATAATTATAAACTTCCAAAATAATCTCAACCTCCTTAAAGGTACCACATATAATAAATAACATTTAAATTTAACGCAAGACAACTGATTGAAAATACAATCTTCTACAACTTTAATTAATTTTATTACTTAAAAATTTTACGGGACTAGGCAATATCTAATTCAATTCTGTGTAAAACCCAAAATATATACTATATATTATATATTATATAATATATATATAAATATATATTTATATATAATATATATATATATATAATATTATAAATATATAATTAATATATTAAAATATATTATATATATATAGAATATATATATATATATAATATATATATATAATAGTATATATATATATAATAATATATATAATATATATAATATATATATATATATACTATATATATTATATATATAAATTATAATATATAATATATATACTAATATATATAAAATATATATATATATATATAATATATATATATATATATATATAATATACGCGTATATATAATATATATATATATATATATATAATATATATATATATATATATAATATATATATATATATATATATAATATATATATATATATAATATATATATATTATATACCGTATATATATATATATATATATATATATATATATAATTATATATATATATATATATAGTAATATATATATATATATATTATATATATATATATATGCTACCGAGCTGATACGTAGCATTAGCATAGACTCTGCAGGAGAGGCGAGGCTTTCATGGATTCTACTAAAAGTCTTGGACGAAATAGACCCTTCTTATGGGTGGACATGGTGGTCAAAATATTTCAGAGGGAGGCAAAATGATTTAGGTGAGGACCTTAAATTAGCAAAGGGGGCTGCTGGAAGTGAACTAACACCAGCACGTCCTCTCCACAAGAACTATCTTTCCTTTCAGCACAGCAGACTTGATTTAACTTGTTCACAAATGTAATACACCTCTCCCTAGTTATCTGCTGGCTTGTAGAGCGAATATTATAAATTGGTGGGGATTTTTGAGGGCACAAGAGGTTCAGCTCTTAAACTGCGTTTAAATTGAGCACCATAGATTTGTTTGAGTAATATGGATCTGCTTGTCATTGAGAGCGAAGTGGAAAATGCTGAGATTTTGATATAAGGTTCATGGTCACTTTTTCATATAATAGTTAAGATAAATTTTTTGTCCAGGATAGATAACTATTGACTATTTATATCGAAATCGTTTTTTGAATTTCTTTTTTGTAAAGTCGCTTCATTATTAAGCGTGGGAGACGTGCGGACGTGCGGATTTGCGATAGCGGAGGTTTGATGGTCTAATTACGTGGGGGGGGGGGGGGGGGGGGGGGGGGGGGGGGGGGGGGGGGGGGGGGGGGGGGGGGGGGGGGGGGGGGGGGGGGGGGGGGGGGGGGGGGGGGGGGGGGGGGGGGGGGGGGGGGGGGGGAGGGGGGGGGGGGGGGGGGGGGGGGGGGGGGGGGGGGGGGGGGGGGGGAGGAGCGCTACCGGACTACTGTTTCTCGAGTGCGGAGGTGCGCTAGCGGACTTCCCCTAAATGAGACGGGGATGCCCCACCTCTGATATATATATATATATATATAGTATATATATATATATAATATATATATATATAAAATAATATATACTATATTCTATATTTTTTTTTTTTTATTTATAAATATATATATATATATATATAATTTCTAAAACTATTTAATTTTTTAATAAACCGTGATAAGTCTGAATACGCGAGTCGCCAGACGCGAGCCACATTAGAACGGTCACGCGAGCAACAAGTTGCTCGCGAGCTACTTAGTAGTTATCTATTAGTTACCAATAGGTAACTACTAACTGCAGTGACACAGTATAAGTAAAAAGATTAGATATCTTAAAAATTGGTGATGATGAAATTAAATGCATTGTTATGGTTCGTAACTTCTTAAAAATGAAGAATTCACAGTTTATACACTATACATTATACAATCTAGAAGCACAATAACTGGTTTGCGTGAGCCCCGTGAAATGTGTCTGTTAGTTAGCTTGGTTAAGTTATCAAAAATGTTTCATTACCTTTTTTTTTTTACTTTTATGGAAATGGAATGGTAAATTAATTATGGAGTTAGTCCCTGAAGTTTTCCCTTTTCAGTAGGATGGAGTTAGAGTCTAAAACTTTCCAGAGGGTGGAGTCGGAGTCGGAGTCGGTAATTTTCCAGAGGGTGGAGTCGGAGTCGGAGTCGGAGTCGGTAATTTTCAAGAGGTTGGAGTAGGAAAATTTTGAACCGACTCCACAACCCTGGCTATAGGAACGCGTTATTACTTATTTTTTTTTTTTTTGCTTTTTATTTTGCTTTTTATTTTTTATGATAGATAGTTTGGAAATAATATATTTCTTAATTTTTAGAGTGAAACATTGCTTTTAAATACGGTAAATATGAAATAATACTCCTCCGTATTTCATATTTATAACATTTGTCTATAAGTGACCCTTTCATGAAACTTATATGAAATGTTTGAAATGGTCTCTAAAGAAAGAAAAGAGTAAAAAAAGGTTTGAAAAATGAACCTGAAAAAAGTTATGAAGTTTCCAAATTTCATATTTTAAGCCTATTTTCTTCCCGATTTTTTTCTCTTTTTATAGGCGCAATACATCTATATATATATATATTATCATTATATATATATATATATATAATATATTATATTATTTTATTATATATGACAAATATATATATATATATATATATATATATATATATATATATCTCATATATATATATGAATATATATATATATATATATATATAGGTGTGTGTGCGTGTGTGTATGTATGTGTGTGTACAATAATTTTATCACTTCTGGTGGGACTCGCAAGACGCCAAAACTAAAGTTGGGTAAACTTATTCCGGTTAAGATTAATCAATGGCCGACATGATCCAATACACACCGGTTGTATAAGAGTGAAGCAACAGCTCGACTGACAGATAAAAATGAGTGAGATCGAGAAAGTTGATGACTCGAAAAGCGTAGACTCCACCTCTTCAAGAAGAACTGTGTGAGTGGAACCGAAATGTATACATGACGCATACTTCATATACGGACGAATATGTGTGCAGAACAGGCAACTAGGATGATGAGACTAATTTTTAATGGCGTCTCAGAACAATCACTACCTTAACCTTATAAAGGTTGTTTAGAGAAATTAGCAATGAAATGATTCCAAGTAAGATCACGAGGAAGGAAACACCAGGAACATGAAGGGCAGAAAGGAAAGTTGCATGGTTTCGAAGGTGTAGCAGTGGAAGATTATATATCAAATAGTTAGGATGCAGTTGTCACCAACCCTGAGGAACATCACTATTGATATATTTATAGGAAGAATGATACCCATCTACAACAGCAGCTATAAACGGCTGAGAACGAAATTAAAGAGACAGTTACACAGGAAAGACTAGGCACTTAAAGATTTGTTTGGAAATCAAATCTTTGTGCCAGCCCAGGGGGCGTAAGCCAAGGGGGGCGGGGCTGAGGGGGCTGCAGCCCCCCCCCGAAATTTTCGACAGGGAAATCTTTTTCAGCAGAAACAAAAAAAAAACTATATATAATATATATTATATATAATATATAATATATATATAATATAATATAATATATATATATATATATATATATTATTATATAAATTATATATATTATATATATATGAATATATATATATGTAAGATAATATTGAAGCTCTTATTTAGAAAAAATCGAAAGCATAGACGACCAACAACTGGAACTACCCAAAATAAGAAAATGTAAAGAAAATAGAGAAAAACTTGCACCAATAATTGAAACTATACGTTTATGTGGCCAGCAAGTCCTGCAATAAGGGGCCTCAGTGACTCTGGACGTATTGAATTAATCAACTCAAGCTGAAAATGACGGAAATTTTAGAAACCTTCTTAGGTTTTCGAGCAAATGGAAGTGACCAGGTTTTGAAGAACCACTTACTTCTACCTAAAATTCAATGTATACGAGTCCAATGATACAGAACGAAATCTTACAGTCATTTCAGTCAGCTTATACAAAGGAAAATAGTGAAGAAGTTAATAAAAAACAATTTTTTTTTTGCAGCCATTAGCTGAATGAACAACTGAATTTCAAACAGAACGTTGTCACTTTGTGTAAGGACGCGATTGGTGGTAATGGAGGTGATACTCCTTTTACTTTAAGAGAGGATATTTTATCATTTGTTCCGGGTTATGATATCCTCAGGGAAAGCATTGGCAATGTAATTTTGAGAGACATCGCTATCCTTAGTTTAAACTCAAATTTAAGAGGCGCAAGATATGAATGGAGGCCTGCTCCCATGGAGAGGCGAATTCCGAGGAGTGCACTCTGTTGTTTTTCGGAATGAGTATCCTAAAGCTCTATACACAAATTGTGTAGCACATTGTTTAAATATATGTCTCTCAGACTCTTCTAAATTCAGGAAATTCGAAACGACTTAGGATTCATCTCTGAAAATATGCATTTTTTTCGATCGAGTCCGCAAAGCGCACAAAACTTCTGGAAGATAAAATAAAAGAGTTTTCTAGTAACCAAAATATCAAGAGGATCAAAAAGTGTGGCGAGAACAGATGCTGTGAACGGCATAAAGGCGGTTTTCCTTTTTAAAGAGACTCTTGAGAAAATACTTGCGTCATTGGAAAAGAAATAGAAAAAGAAGGAGGTGAAATATCACAGAAAGCTAATTCGTCCTAATTCAATCAGTAATTTGAATTTTATAGTAGACATAATTAGTTAATTATTACTTTCTACAAATGTTGCTACACCTATCAACGAGTTACAGAGTATCCCATTTGAATTGTCATGGCAACAAACTTATGAAGACATTATTCAACTTCTCGATAAAGATTTTAAAACGCATATTCAACAAGAAAAATGTATCGACAGCTTAGGTATTGAAATAACAATTAAAAGAACTACGAAGTTCCAGAAACATCGTTGTAATGTGCCTACATCAGATACCGAATCATATTACCGCATCTCAGTTTTTATTCCGTTTATTGATGATCTGATTTCTTCGTTGACTGATCGATTTCTCTCGCATGAAACCACTATCATTTCACTTCAGTATATTTTACCTGAAAAGTGCAATGTACCTTATAAGCATATTGAAAAAAGCAACCTCTTTTATAAAGACGACCTCCCAGACCCTCACGAGGATACGCTAAAGGAGAGTGGTGTCGCTGGCAGCGTAAATGGCTGCAAGAAAATGAAAAACAAAAACTGCGATCGGTGCTTTGGCTAAGTGTGACAAGAGAGGTTTTCTAACATTGCTACTCTCCTGAATATCTAGCATTCAAGTATTGCTGTATCCACCGCCACAGTAGAAGAACTTTTGGCCATTAGCGTCTGAAAACGTATTTGACGGAATAAAGTGTTGGAGAGGAACTGCATACAGGTCTTGCTTTAACTGTCAAATCATCGAGATCTCAATACAGAAATCAGCAATGAAAATATTTTGAATATCACCTCAGTCAAAAAAGCAAGGAAACTGAAATTGACCTTATAAAACGATGGTAGTTCTTATGAAGAATTTTTATATATCTTATATATATATATATATATATATTATATATATATATATATATATATATGATATATATATATACTAATTATATATTATATATATATATATTATATTATATATATATATATATATATATATTATATATATAATAATTTTTAACTTCATTTGAAATGTAACACTTGCGAAGTTGCAGGCCCCCCCCCCCGAAAAAGATTCCTGGCTAAGGGCCTGGTGCCAGGTAATAATAAAAGCCTGCCATATGTTATGCGCCATGTCAAAAGATTCATCGAAAAGCAGAAAACTAAGAGTCGGAGAAAGGGGAAAAAATATTACCAATCGAGCTTTTGTTACAGATGTCATCCTGGCGATCACGAAAAGAATTGAAAATTTAGCATTTGAAAGAACAAAAGTCAAAACAATAGGACAGTTCCTAGAGTGTAGAGGAGAATCTGCTTTTCACGAGTTGAATGAGTGCATGGAAAGGAAGGAAAGGGGAAATATCATCAGAACTATACGCCTTCTTAGTATTAAACACTGAGACAGCTGGAATCGCATATATGGAGGATATTATAATGTTAGGTAAAAGTGAAATGGAGGAGAGTTTAGAAGTAGTAATGGCACTTTAATCGTGAAACTGGAATTAAAGGCAAAGTTTGAGAGAAGTTGAACTTTGGCAGAAGGTAATACAGAGAGATGTTGACGTCGCGAGAAAAAAAGAGGATAGAAAGAAGAAGAAGCAGAAGAGCAATTAACATTTTTACCAAGTGTCTAAAATATCGGGAAGAGGAGGAACTAGATAAACTATTGCATTTTCTTCGGAGAATTTTTTTATGACAAGAGGAATAGATTTTGCGCGATATGTTGATGAAATAGTTATCATGTGTTAAATGAGCCTGAAAACGACAGCAATGGTTTATGAGTTTAAATTGACGGGAAAGAAAGTGGAACGTGCTTCCATGCCTAAAAAATCCCATTTAAATATGCGATTTTGAGAATATCTTTTAGAGTTTGGCATGAATGCGAAGCTAAGCCATTTCATCTCTGTAGTGAATTAAGATAACTGTCAGGAATTATAAGGAATTAGCTTAACTGGAGTTTGGTAGGAAGATATATCTTTATTTTGTCGAAAGAGTCGTCGATGACTGAAGACTATTTTTGAAGAACAAAAGTGGTTAAAGTGGTAGAAGTGTATGTGGATCAAATATTTTACATTGAACTAATCAGGTAGAATATAGAAAATATGAAAGTCGATTGGCTTTGCTAAAACTATATGAAATAATTTTTTGTAGTGAATTGAGAATTTATTAATAGTTTATAGTTTATCGTATCGATTGAAGATGATTGGTTGAAAAAAAGTCTTTTAGAAGTGGTAGAGATGTGTGGATAAAAGCAGTTTAAATGTATAAACAAATTATAAAAAATAAAAAAAGAAAAGAAGAACAAATTAATTTATGTTTCATATTGCAACTGGGCGATGATTGGATTTAAAGAACGAAAATCTACGTATGCATATATTAATTATTATAGTGTAGGCTTCTGAATGGAATCACAGTGTGTATAACATAGTGAAGCGTGTAAGAAAAAAATGGTTGAAAGTAATTGTTTCAATATTAAAGCGACATTGAGCAGGATTTGTTATTCTCCTTTATCAATGATATGAGGTATAATAAATTAAGTGGTGAGTGCAGGAAATTGGTGTTAGAATGTGGAGTGCCTACCTATTTTATGGCTTATGCAAATGTTTTTTTCACGAATTAAATTAGTTGAGATGATCGGTAAGGATTTTGCATGGCCTTAAGCTGTGGGGAATAAGAGTGGTAGAATATGTAAATCGTCATAATGAGTTAAGTTTATGGTTGTTATGATGACAGTTCCTCGGGCGAAGTGGTTCAGTGTCAGGCCCACGTGTATCCAATGGCGAGTAATATTTAGAAGAGTTGAAGAAAAGGAAAACATGGATGCAAGTGGAGAGAAAGTCGTGCAAGGAGAAGGCTTTGTTGCAATTAAATCTTTGTGGAATTTTTATAAAAGCATCTGGGAGGCGCTTTTAGGGTGTCGGACATGAGGTATGATATACGGTGTGTTTAATGTAGAGGTTAAGTGAAAGAACATGTGTGTAAGAAGTGGAGTGAGACATTATCGGGAGGGTGGCAAGGGTCAGGATAGCCCCTAAATGACCAAGGATGGTCACCCCACGGAGATCTCGCTTATAATGTTCCGGTCCGAAAATCTAGTCAGTGCCCAGAAAGCTTCGCGAGGAGGAGACACGTCGAGAATGCGCAAGTAGATCAGATCAAGTGACAAAAGACTGAAGAAATGAAGAGGGGAAAATTAAGTGGACGAGCTAAAAAAAATGGGGCCCACAGACACGTAGGCAAATATGAATAATATAATATAATAAATAGAATAATATTTTTCCGAAAGATCTACTACAACAGGGACAAGATGGCTGGCGTTGGTAATTTAAAATGGAAATCTTAGAACAGAAATTGAACTGTAGCGCAGACATCGAGCCACTAACAGGGAAAGAGAAATACTCGGTACCTTTTGCCAGGGTAAGCTACGGATAAATATATATATATATATATACACGGACGGAGAGAGCAGTAGAAGAATTTACAGACAATGTAAGAACCTGCTTCTTCCCTTAACCATAAACCCAGTCGAGACAAGCTGAAAAGCCCAAGAGGAAAGAACTTAAGATGTAAATTATTGATTGTGAAAAAAAAACACAAAACAAACGAAAGTAGATTACGTACAGATAAGACCGACCAACTAATCCATCAGATATAACTAATCAAAAGAAAGTAAAAATCAACAACCACGAGATGGAACCACCAACAGACGAGAGAGAGAAGATACGGCAAAGACGTCTCCTTCGTGTGTCTATAGACAAATATCTGGTACAACTCAAGAACAGAACTATGTGCGAAATTGGATCACCCTGTGGTAATCGCTGTTCAAAGAAAAAAAAAACAAAACAAAGACAAAAATAGCACAAGAAGCGACCAATGCGCCTCATTGCTGTCCTCAGTGAATCATCATCTACATCATAAGACGCGAGACACGAGTTGCTGCCAAAACAACTGAAGATTTTGAGTAAGTAAATATTAATTATTCCGCAAGATAGTCTTGTCACGCGCTATTGTCACTGGAGAGATAGGTGTGTATAGAGTGTGCGTTGAGTTATCAACAGGGCAGACGGTGGATCTTCGACGGAATGGTTTGTATGCTATCTCGTGATGAATACACGCTCGATTATGGCTAGTTGGGTGTAATAATAGCAGTTCTTTAGTTTGTTTATTTGTTGGTGTATATTCATCTTGGCTCTGTGTATAGTTCGTATTATTGTGCTAGAATGTTGTTGAGTGGCGTAATAATAGGATTGTACAAATGAGTAGGGTATTTAGTTCTTTACTCAATATGAGTAGAGAGAAGAACAGAGAGAGATAATAGAGATTAGAAAAAAAATATGGGAATAAAACCTTTGACTGTGATTGAGCATTGACCTACCAAATAATTAGGTGAACAAGCGGGTGTATGATATGTGTATGTTATGTGGCAACTTTTACGTATTAATTTTTATTAGTATATGGAAAATATTTAACAACCTTTTGGTATGGCACTATTTTGGTTATGTGAGAGTGTGAGTGCGAGCTGGGCATTTTGCTGTCTCCTTGTCGAAAGTGCGTGATATAGTCGTGTGGAATTAAGAGGCGTGTGGTGCTCGTTTTCTAGAGAGTCGAGTATGAGAGTATGTAGAAGTCGCCATTGTGTGTCGGTGGTTAAAGGCCGGAATTTGTGTTGAATATTAAAACATTATGATATTAACCTTCACCATATATAGTTTACATGAGACTGGTATTAAGCCTTGACCCCACTTGTGATTAACTGTAATATTATGATACCATTAGTTCTTTACCACCTGATTTAAGTAAGTTCTTAGAAATTAAAAATAAAAAGTAATTTACCCCTTTTTGTGGCATGTATCACTGTATTAATATTAAGTGGTTAAATCTGTGGATTTGAGTGATGTATTTATATATATATGGTTGTATTAGGGTGTGAGTAGTTATACTGTACACACGTATATACATATAATATGATTATATTACCTATATAACTTAAATTTATATATGAGTACTATATATATATATTATATGATATACCTATTTACATAGGTATATATATATATATATTCATATATAATTGATATTATAGTATATATATATATATTATAGTAATAAAATATTTATATAATATTATATTATATAGTATATATACATAAGTATACTTGTTTCACTAGTATATTATAGTATAATTATATATAGAGTAGTATCTTACATGATATATATATATATAATATTATATATATATTTATATATATTTAGTGATGTAGTGAGAATATTAATATATATATATAAATATAAGGAGGATAATAATTAATACATATATATATATATATTGATTATATATATTATATATATATTATTAATTATATATATATATATATATATTTCATATATTATATATATATATATTTCACGGTATATATATAGATTATAGGTAGTATATAAATATATAGGAATATATATGATAAATTTTAATATAATATTATTAAGGTTATATAATATATATACGGTATATATTATTATATATTATATATATAATATGTGGTTATATATATATATATATAATATATTATATATATATATATTTATATATATATATATTATATATATACGTAATATATATATTATTAGGTATATATATATATGATATATATATTATATTATATATATATATGATATATATATATATATATATAATATATATATATATATAGTATATAATATTGTTGAATATGGTATATATATATTATATATATATATATATATATATATATATATAGTATATATATTATAATTATATATATATAATAGTATATGATATATATGCGGATATATATATAACATACATATTATATAATATATATAGTATATATCATATAGTATATATAAATAATATTAATATATATAAGTATATATATTATATATATGTAGTATATGTAATATAGTACTTTATATAATGTTGCCAGTTATTAAGCTATATAATACATATATATATAATATTATATGGTATAAGTGTGGGTTATATATATATATTATATAGTATATATATTATATATTATATATAATATAGTATATAATATATAAAGTATTAGTTAGTGTATTAATTATGGATATAATATATATTTCTGGATTTGTTTTCCTAATGATAGTGGTAGATAATAATTTATATTTTCTAGTTGACTTTGATTGATATTGTATAGTTATTTTCACTATAATCTTCCTTTGACTGCCTGAGAATGAATTTTTAATTTTGTAATTTTATAGACATGTATTTTGATTTTTGCTATCAAGTTTATTTTTAATTTAAGATTGTTTCTTATGTAAATTATATTTGAAAAGACTCTCTAAACTTTTATTCTTCTTTTTTATATTTCTATAGTATTAGTGGGAAATGCGATATATGAATAAATTAAGTAATATAATACTTATATTAATATATATAACTGCAAAACTTATAGTAGTTATTATAATAATAGGCTAACATAAATTAAAATTAATAAAGTTATAATAATTTTAATATTAATAGGTAATTAATAGGTTTAAGATAAATTAAAATGAATAATTATATTCTTTAATTTAATTATGGTATATATTTTTTTATTTGGCTTATGATTTTACTTGTAAACTTCTCGAAAAGTTTTAATCATTATAATGCAAAACTTATAGGACATTAAATAAAGCGAGGACTGGCCCGTGTTAGGAAGAGAGAAGAGGAGAGAGGAGAACGGAGAGAGAGAACAGATTGAGAGAGAGAGAAGACGAGAGAGAGAGAGGAGAGAGAGGAATGAACACAGAGAGAGAGGATAGGATAGTGAGTAACAAAAGTTATCACATATACTATAATAAAATAATATATATATATATTAAATAGATAAAATGACTACCAATATTAACTTATAACTACTATGATTTTATCACTTATATAACGATGATAGTAGGTATATAATATAGTATATGATATAACAATGAATATCATTTAATTAGTATATATAAAAGTCTGACAATGTATAATAAGTAATATATATAATATAGAGATAATATAAAATACAGTAATTACTAATTATATAATATATATATAGAAGTGAGTTTAGATAGATGTGAGATTACGATGAAAGGAAATGGATAGTAAATATATATAGTGTTCTATTAAAGAAATAAATAATAATAGCTGATTATATATATTATATATTATTATAGATATAATAATATTATATTTGATATTATAGTGAGTAGTTAGGGAGAGTTAGTGTATATAGTATGAGTGAGTGAGAGTAGTGTGAGATGATAAATATATATATATAAATATTTACATATATATATAAATATATAATATTATATATATATATATAGTATATATATATATATATTATATATTATATATATATACTAGTATATATTATAGATATATACTAGTATTTTATATTTAAAAGTGTTAAATATCCCGCAGCCTACTGATAACATCCACAGTTAAGAAAACATAATACTATTATTTTATATATTTATATTATATAATATAT
>JABUQX010069688.1:27500-29452 GCA_015478945.1 Trachelipus rathkii | reverse complement strand
CGATGCGCTGATTCAGTTCAATTGGGTGTTTAACCGTTTTCGTATATCATTGACCCTTTACGCGTTTGTTGCCGCTTTTCACTCTTTTATACAAATTGCCTCTCGTCTTGACTTTCCGATTCTATTCTTGCGATCTGGATAGAATTTTGGAGTTGGGGTCGTCTTATTTGTGAAAATTCAATTTATTTAAAAACTCAACTTCTACAAAATCTCCCTTTCTAAAACACCTACCTTTAACTTTCCTATCTCTTTCGACGGCTTTACTCGTCTCTCCCTGTTGACAATACGCAAACATCCTTAGCCTTAGCAAACAAAAAAATGTCTTGGGAGCCTCAAAAATACAGCAGGATGCTAGGCGGCCTCAAGAAGCTGGAGTCTGTTTGGGCTGAAGGAAGCTTTTCACTCTTTCTCAGTTACTCAACTAACACAAGACTCAGCTCACTTGCCATGCTAGCCAAGATACTATCTCTATAATATCTGGGGGCTCTGGTTTCATCCTTTTGGACAGGGTCAAGTCAAAGGCCAAGGCTTACGCCAAAGGTTCCAGTACCTTCAGGTTTTAAGCATTTCTCTATAATCCGTTATATTTTTTTCTATAAGTTCACCGCATTGATTTGTATTCGATGTAACTTACACTCGCGTTCCACCACCTTTACGACGCCCTCATAGCACAAGGGGTGCTGTATCCTTACCTGGTTTCCTGTAGATAATGGTAACTCCATGCTAGTTCGCTGCCGGTGTTTCCTTCTTTCCTGCCACCTCTACAATTTTCACTGTTGGAATTTATAGCACCCATCTCCTATGTTTTCCTGTATAAATTCAAATGCCACTGCTTTGAAGCTGCGTCTGTGCTCATCTGCATGTTTTGGGTGTGGATATGAAGTGTTACAAGCAAATTACAACGCCGTCAAGTGAGCAGAGACCTGCCCGTGGATGGTGACAGTGGCTATGAAAAATTACAGTGCGCGGTGCAAAGATCATGATCAATAAGCAAAATGGGGTTTACAATTGCTCATGCACACATTTTTAAAATTTATAAATAAACAAATTTTAGAATTGAAAGTTAAGTAATAAATAATTAATTAAATATTTTATCAAAATGTCTTCCAAAAGTTTTGTTTATGAATATTTGACAGTGAGTGGAATGACAATTCGATGTGTTTTATGCAAACTATGCCGGGCAATTGGTTTCTAGAGATGAGGCTTCTGAAACACTACAACCACTGACAGAGAAATCATTTGCAATATAAGCATAAAGAAGAATTTAAATTAGAAATGGAAAAAATAAAGGTAAACATCAAAAAGATTCTAGTTCCAAGCCATCCTCCTCCTCCTCTCTCCTCCTCCTCCTCCTCCTCCTCCTCCTCCCTCCTCCTCCTCCTCCTCCTCCTCATCATCATCATCATCATCATCACATCATCACATCCGTCATCATCATCCGTCAATATCCATGCGTAATCATCATCATCATCATCATCATCTTCATCGTCATCATCATCATCATCATCATCATCATCATCATCATCATCATCATCATCATCATCATCATCATCATCATCATCATCATCATCATCATCATCATCATCATCATCATCAACTTCACAACTGACACTTGTAGATGCTTTTCGAAAGAAAGAAAATGTGGGATATATATGACCATTAATCTCTAAATCTCCACCAAGGTATTAGCAAAATGATTGCTCTGGACATACGATTATCCAATTGTAGAGGACATCGGTTTAGACAATTAATGAAGATTGCTTGTCCACAGTATGATAGGCACTGAAAAATGAAATATCGGGAGCCTTTTATATTTCTCTAACTACAGGTATATGGACAGCTTATACAGCTAACATATCTTTTAACAACGGGACACTGGATTCACAGTTACTTTTGCACCCAAAAACAGCAGTTCTTGGGTGTACATTTTCCCAGATCTGCTGAAGGCAAAA
>JABUQX010069688.1:10000-17500 GCA_015478945.1 Trachelipus rathkii | reverse complement strand
ACTTTTTTGGACAATGACATTAACATGGTGGATTCCTCCCCAGAACCGTAGGTTGATAGAGTTTGAGGCCAAGGTGCAGCAAGGGTCTCGCAATAGGGTTCGGAGGTTGGCGCTGCCTTTAATGTTGGTAAGTACAGCGCGGCCACGGGGGGTTTGGGTCTGTCTCAATACCGTGTATGACCCCTATGACTGCCTGACACAGTCCTGGCATGCTCTCGATGAGTAGGCGAATGTTCTTGACAGTGATTTGATCCCATACGTCGTTCAGTGCCTGTCGTAGGTCCGGAAGGGTCCGGGGAGGGGGTTGTAGCTGTCGGATCCGACGTTTTAGGATATCACACAAATGTTCAATTGGGTTAGAGGTCCGGGCTTTATGGTGCCCACTCCAACGCCGTAATTTGAACCGTCATAAGGTAGTCGTTCACACATTGGGCCTTGTGTGGTCTTGCATTGTCATGCATTAGGATGAAAGAGTCACCGATGTAGGGGGCATATGGCACGACTTATGGTTCAAGGATGTCTGTGATATACCTTACGGCTGTAAGAGTGCTTTCATCGAAGATGTGCAACTTCGTAGGCCCAGATACAGAGATGGCTCCCCAGACCATAACCGACCCACCTCCCAACGGTGGCACCTGCAACACATTGCATTGCTCGAACCTCTCTGTCGGTCGTCGGTACACTCTAGCACGCCTGTTCGAGGCGTACAGAGACACTCTCGACTAGTCCGTAAAGAGCACCTTTGCCCAATTGTAGACCGTCCAATGGATATGTTCTCGGGCAAATGCCAGTTACACGCTTCGATGTGCCATGGTGTGCGGTGGACATATGGCAGGCCTCCGGGGCCGGTAATTATGTTCCGCAAGGCGTCACCGCACTGTATTGTCACACCCTGGTGCCGTGTACCTCCGTAAGCTGTATTTGCAGATGCCGTTCCGTTGTGTGGATCTGTCGCAATGCAAGTATACGTATAAACCGGTCTTCCACGGTGTCGTGGCCCTGGGCCTACCTTGTCCTAGCCGGCGATAATTTGTCAGGGTTTCCTGGTACCGTTGGACCCCCCGTGCAATTGTTGTATGCGCTACACTGAACCGTCTACCAAGTGCCCGATACCCGTGTCCTTCGGCTTGGAGTGTTGTTATCTGCACGCACCGATCTTTTGACAGTTGAAGCACTATCCTTTTCATGTTTATCGGAGTCGCTTCGTACGTGAATGATCCCTCGCTCGATTATACCCCGACATAACCAATACCCCCTTTCCCAGGTCTAGTTACGTGGTTTATGTTTTCCTATATTTATCACGGTAACGGCAACATTACTGCAACGAATTCTCTGCGGGGTGGTTACATAGTTACACTGATGCTGTCGTCTATGTTGGTGTTGGGTTTCATGGGGTTAGGGGCCTTCCCGTTCATGCGAGTGAAATTTACTCCAGTGGTGCGTTATTTTTTGACGGAGGTGGGTATATATATATATATATATATATATATATATATATATGTATATAATATATATATATATATAATAATAATAATAATATACTATATATATATATATATATATATATATATATATTTATATATATAATAATATATATAAATATATATATATATAACAATATATATATATATATAATAATAATAATAATAATAATAATAACAACTATATATATATATATATATATATATAATATATATATAATATATATACTAACATAACATATATAATAACCAATATATATATATATAATATATATATATATATATATATACATATATAAATAACTATATATATATATATATATATATATATATATATATATATATATATATATATATATATATATATATATATATATATATATATATATATATATATATATATATATATAACTACTACTCTGCTATATATAGGGATGTGCAAAAATTTTGAGTGTTGAAAATAACAAAATTAGTGGTTGATATGCCTGCAACTTATTCTAATCTATAAGATCCAGGTAATCTTCAAAATTAAAATTTATTTTATATGGCAATTCGAAGTTTCGTACTTAAATGTCGGAGTTTGCTTATCAAGTAACAAATGTGAAAGATGTTTTACTCAAAATATTTTCAAGTTTCGGATTTGTTTTGTAACATATTTCATTTTCTTTTTTTTTTTTTTTTTTTTTTTGGGGGGGGTTATACAGCTTTGAAATAACGATGATTTCTGGATGAAGGAGATAAGCACTATGTTGAAAACCCTTCATATAATATTTACAATATTAGAAAATAATACATAATAATAATTAATAGTCACCAGTATCTGCAATTAAATAATAGTGAGTCCTGATTGAGAGTCAAAATCAAGGCCTGCAAAATGTTTACCGGTTCCAAAGACCAGCCTTGTGTGAAACTAGTAAATTTTTCAGGCATTAAAAAACATAATACGCTCGCAATGATATTTACTTTGTTTAGCTGATTTACATAAAGCATTACACATGATATGGCAAACACTGGGGCTTTGTGTACAGGGAGCAGGGATGCAACATCTATATAAATTTAGTTATTTATATAATGCGTGACTATTTTCAAACACTACACACAATTCAAGAAGCATTCAATTGATCTATTTTAAGATGACAAGCCAATATATATATATATATATATATATATATATATATATATATATATATATATATATATATATATATATATATATATAACCAAAATTTATATATATATATATATATATAATAATAATATATATAATGTGTATATGTATGTATATGTATATAATAATAATATATAATAGCTAATAACTCATATAACAATATTATATATGTATAATATATATGTATATATATACTATATATATAATATGTATATATATGTAATAATAATAACAACAATAATATTAATAATAATATAACTCCAACTAATAATAATGTATATATATATGTATGTAATAATAATAATAATAATATATATAATAATAATATATATAATAATAATAATAATATAATATATATATATTAACTAACCTTATATATAATATCAATATATATATGTATAACTATGTAATAATATATAATAATAATATAATAATAATAATAATAAAAAAATATACAACAATCTTAATGGTAATAAAATTATTGTATATATATATATATAAATAGATATATATATAATAATAGATATAATATATATATATATAGCATAATAATAGTTGGTAATCATAATAATAGAATAATAATAATAATAATAATAATATATAATATATATAGTAATAATATATGTATAATATATGCTATATATGGATGAATGGATATATGTATATGTATATAATAATACATATGTAATATCAATAATAATATAATAATAATAATAATAATATATATATATATATATAATAATAATAATATATCTTCTTCTTCTCTTGTATATTAATATGGATATATTATATATATATATATATATATATATATATATATATATATATATATATATATATATATATATATATATATATATATATATATATATATAGGGGCACTTTCTCAGCAGATGCTTCCAGCAGATGACGGATTCCAGGAACCTGGAAGGGTTCCAGGAACCTGGAATCTGGAAAATCTGGAATGCTGGAATGTTTTATTATTTTCTGGAATGCTGGTATTATTTTTATTATTTTTTTTCAGGTACGATTGTATATATTTTTTACCGTAGATTTTTATTTCGGAGCTTGAGCCGGAGCCGGAGCTTGAGCCGGAGCCTGAGACAGCGCCTGATCCTTCGATCGACGACGCGTTTTTTACTGCGTTATTACGGTAAGTTCCCGCATTTTCAAGTATTTTTCGCGTTGAATTTAGTTTGATAGAATAACGTTTAAATATTTTATATGACTGAGTTCATATATTGTTAATATTTTCGTATAATTTTTGCATAATTATCATTGAGGATATTAGTTTTGATTAAGTTTTATGGGTTAGTTCATGTATTTCAGAGAAGTTCCTTTAAGTGATGTTATAGTCTACACATGTATCATGTTCTGTTTTCTCATGAGTGTTTCATCAGGTTAGTTACAAATCTATTATTAGTTTTACACTTTATATATTTTCAGTTCATTTTCATTATTCTAATATATGATTTATTATGGGTTTTTTTTTTTTTTTTTTTTTTTTTTTTTTTTTTTTTTTTTTTTTTTTTTTTTTTTAAATTTTTTTTTTTTTTTTGTTAAAATTTTTTTTTTTTTTAATAAATACTTTAAATTTTTTCTAATTTTATTTATTTCATTCTAAAAATTATTTTATTTTATGTTTATAACAAAAATTACTGTTTTACGTAATCAATAGAATAAGTGAAATAATAAAAATCATAGCCCTTTATTCATTATTGATACCTTGAATAAGTAATCAAGGATATTTAATGAGGTACAGTCTACATATTTAAATATAGCTTCTGATTAATTCTTTCTCCAGCTTTACCTAATCTATCTTTTCTTGATTATCAAGGCCATTTTACTTCAAAGACTGCAAACAATTTAACAAAAATAAGTAGGAAAATAAAACAACTTTATTATTTATATTTTATTTCATAGAATATTATTACATAGAGGACATTAAACATTATATATATATATATATATATATATATATATATATATATATATATATATATATATATATATATATATATATATATATATATATATATATATATATATATATATATATATATATATAAAATTAGACTTAATGTGCCCTTAAATCCATAGGATGCTGTTCGAAAAGAATTTCTGACAGAAAACCGCTTATCAGCTGTATGCTGCATCATTTTTGTTCCTGATACAATACTTACACCTCCATATTTTCCGGGTTGAAAAGTTGTAGTAGGTATGTTATAACATAATCCCCCTCTGTTACTCCCGTGTAAGTTAGCATTAGGATTCTGTGACTCATCTATTTTAGCAGCCATTTTATGAGGCAGTTCATCGCATACATCTTCACTATCATCATCCAATTGTATTTCATTCATTGCCTTTACTGTAACATCAAGATCCTTGATATCATTATATAACGATTCACACTGATCTGTACTATTTTCAGAGCTATGATCATACACCAACTTTAGCAGTTTTTCAAAATTGATAGTATCTTTTGTATCTTTATTGATTGTAAGGCCTTTGGCTTTTACAATATATTTTATATTTCCATCAGCGGTTCTTATTCTAACAGCATAAGACTTTGGCCCAGTACATACAAAAGAATCACCGTAAGCCCCAGGACCGTAATCTGCTATTTCATCTGTTAACTCGCCTAAGAAGTTTCCTGTTTCAGGAACTCCATCGTTTTCACCAGCTACAAAAATACAAGAATCTGTATCGCAGTACAATGCCCTTTGTTTGACTTTGTTAAGTAACTCGTATAATTTTATACGGGCATAGGCAGTCGTAAATGAAGCGATAGGAATATTTGTAGCAGTTGATGATCGCTCGGCTAGTGCATTTTTTACAACTGTTACAACATATTTACTGCCTATTGGTATGACGCTAGAGACTTCAACATCGCTTTGGTTTATTAGTTCCCATACTTGTTTATCACTAGTGCATACCATATCTTCTCTTGTAGGTGTATTTTGTGCAAATTTTCCCCAAAGAGAATTGAGACACAATTTTGCAATGAACCGCATTCCAGGGTTCTTCTTGATGTTGTTAATATCAAGTTCGACACCCTCCTTTTCTTTGAAAAGACGGATAAACTCTTTAAGTTTTTCTTCGAAATCTGGGTCGTCTTCGCTAATATTATTTGGTGGTCCTGATGCCTCTGTCTTTATTTTTAAGAAGTGGTTCACATATCCTTCAAATAAAAACTCCTGCTCTTTAAATGACCATACTTCAAATATCTTGAGTATTTCGTAACCCATCTCTATTGCCAATTGAATTTCAGGTGTTGTGTATACACCTTCAATGGCTCGTTCATTCTCCTCATGTATGCATTTCTCACAATTATCCTCAACACATTTAGCACAAAGAGGGAACATTAGTTTCTTTTTAGTTTTTTCAGGCAGTACAGGAATGTACAAATCTTGTGGAGGCAAGATCTTAACATATGCAACTCCAAAATATTTATCGTTGAGTCCATTCTTAAATGATTCAATATCAGGGACTTTATCACCAACTAGTTTTTCAGGGGGTCCGCAAGGATACTTCATTCGTTTCTGAACATAAGGATAAAGCGATGTGTAATCCAAATACATGATCTTTTGACCTTCAGTAGGAGGATAGTAATGTACGAAGGGTTCAGTACGACCTCCAAACAATGAATTGTCTATTATGAGCCTGTTGTTAACAACATCATTACTAAGACGTTGAACATATTCTTTAATAGTTATATTTTCATCGATATGGTCAGGGTCTTGAATAATTTTTTCTTTTTTCATTTTCCATTCACATTCCCATATGCGTATGACATTAAATCCATTTTCTCTATACATCTCCCCTTGCTTCAAAGTGAGAGTGTAACGATCTACAGACGATACTTTATGAAGCGTGCCTTTTCCATTATTACAGTCTTTATGCCCATGCCATGCACAGCGTGGTATAGGAAAGCAGTTTTTATTCCGTTTACATACCCGAATCCATCAGGGTAGAGCCATTTATTTTTTATTTTAAACCCTTTCTCTCCGCCATTACGCGCATGTCTTATATTGGTATTGTGTAATTTTTCCTGATACATAAGCCAACGAATCGCTTCGTAGGTGAAGGGTTTTGGATTTTCTCTGCCTAGAATGGTGATTTTATCTTCAGGCATAAATACGTTTTTATAAATAGAGAAACACAAGGACGCAATCGTTGAACAAGTAGCAAGACAGTCTATATCAAAGGCACTAATGAAACTTGATCTGAACTTCTCAAAACATTTTCTTAATATATTAACATCTTGAGCACAATATTTTTTACATTCTTCAAAAATATCGTATTCTTTACCTATAAACTTATTATAGTACTCTTCAAATGCTTGCTTTTCATTTGTAGACATTTTTTCAGTCTCAAAGAATTTCTTATCAGGAATAGGTCCTTTATAATGCAAAGTTTCTTCATTTAAAAACGAATATGGAAAGAAGCCCTTGGTAAAGCTTTTTTCGCCAATGCCCATGCATCTAGGCATGTTTTTCAGAGCACAGGGTGTAAATAATAATGTATCTCTAAAGATTATATTTCCATTAGAACCCATTGAAATGATTTTATTGCCTCTTTTTATAGGATTGGTGCTGATAGCTTTTGAACTAGGGTGTGTTAGTAATGATGCGTATATGAACTGGTGATCAAATTTTCCTCCGTTATGTGCTGCCACAATTACTTTTGATTTTTTGTTTTTCTCTGAAAAATTCATTAGAAAATCAATGAAATTTTCTACAGATCCTTTCTCTTCATCCATTTTAAATGTTTTTGTGAGCGATCCACAATGGGTACATACGTCTTTATTTTCCTTACCAGCACATAAATCACATATCTGGCATACCAATA
>JABUQX010069688.1:2500-5000 GCA_015478945.1 Trachelipus rathkii | reverse complement strand
AATAATAATAAAATAATAATAATAATAATCAGTAATAATAATAATAATAATAATTAATAATAATTAATAATAATTAATTAATAATTAAATAGTAATATTATTTATACTATTAGTAATTAATAAAATAATAATAATAATAATAATAATAATAATAATAATAATAATAATAAGAATAATATAATATTATAATAATAAATAATAATTAATAATAATAATAATAATTAATAATAAAATAATAATAATTATAATAATAATTAATATTAATGGAATATTAATAAATAATAATAATAATAATTATTAATGAATAATAATAATAATTAATGATAATAATAATAATTGAATAATAATAATAAGAATTAATATAATAATAATCAATAATAATGATGATTAATAATAATAATTAATAATAATACTAATAATAATAATAATGATAATAATAATAATAATAATAATAATAAGTGAATTTCTTGCTAATTTTCATATGATTTGTCAGATTATGTTTATCGGGAATAAGTCAACATTCGAGAATATTTTAACATCTTTTTATGGAATTCATGTTAGATTAGGGCACTACGTTATTTAGCTAGTGCGTTAAATAATGAATTTAAAGATAAGAATCAGCTATTAATATAATATAACTAAATAATATAATAATATATATTTTTATATATATATATATATATCATACTGTGGTATCGGATAGTAGGTATATAGGTTGAGGTATATTGTTATTTATAGATAAGGTATTTGTGGCGTATGAGTTGGTATATAGAGTAATAGAGAGTATAAGATTGTGTTTTAATGCTGGTGTATAGTGTCAGAGTGGAGCTCAGTGAGGTAGAGAGTCGAAGAAATTAGTATGCTCAACGGTGTGGGAGCCAGGGAATGAAATCAGAAGTATCAATGTTTACATATATATTCTTTCTAGTGGATCCACATGTCATGATGTGCGGGGGTAATACCGGATGTGAAAAGTTTGAGTGTGGAGATTGCTGAGACAGAGAACCCCAGATGTTTTAATTAGTATTAGATCGTTCTAACGTGTGTCTTCACAGAGCTTTAATTCTGATGCTGTATTACGATAACTATTGACTTCTTTGTTAAAACTAAGTGTATATTATTGCGTAGCAGTGTAAAGTGTTTTCTATCTGTTTGCTATTTTCAAATTTCCGTGGAGGGTGGGTATTATAAGAGCGTAGTTTTCTAGCATCCGTTTTAGTGAGTTTTCAATGGCTAAATCAAAGTTTGCAGATCTCTGCCTTCTAACTTGTGCGCTTTTTTATTCTCTCTCTCTCTGCTCTCTCTTCTGTTCTATAAGTATTTTAGTTATGTATAAGGTGATATATTAGTGAGTTATAAATTAGATATTTAGTTTGATAGTTATAAGATATATCATACTTATATAGTGTAGTATGTAGTTAGTGGTATTAAAGCTATATTATATAGTGATAATTATGGTGTCGTTTTAGTTTATATTGTTATTTATACCTATATTTGCAGTATCAGATTTTGTATAATAGTGTCCTTTTAGATGTTGAACTTTTTGATGGCCTATGATAAAAGTCTTAAAATTGAGAACAAGGTAATAATAAGAGACAGCGTTATAATTATTTTATTTTATTTATATTATTAATTTTTTTTTTATAATTTAAGTTACTTTAAAAATAAATCTTCTCCTTTATTTTATTTTTATTTTTAATTTTTTCTTTAATAAATATTTATTTTTTTCACTGTATTTTTATTTTTATTTTTTATTTTTATTTTTTTATCTTGTTGAAATCCAGAAAAACGGCAAGACGAAATTAATCTCTACAGACAGAACCAGCCGTTAACTGTTTAAAAATTTCAACGACATTTGCCAGCGTGATCTAGTTACTATTATTATTTGTATCCGGTATATAAATAATTGATAGTATATAATAATAAATCTATATAGAATATATATAATATATATATATATAAGGTATATATATATATATAGATATATAATATATATATATAAATATATAATAAATATATATATTATATATATTTATTACAGACTCTCATTACACCGTAACGATGAAATATATGCTAAAAGGGATCAAACAATGTTCTACCTAAGTGTTGACAGGTCCCCAGTACGTCTTTATCGAGTTACACCAAACACATGATCTAATCCCCGCTCGATCGTATGTCTATGCATGTTCTCGAAGAGCAGCGTTGTACAGAATCATGTTTCGGTTTACTAATTTACGTCTGTGCGCCTCTGCTTCGAGCAATATTGACTTCTATGCATTACCATGTGAGCTCATCGTGAAAAACCGCTCAAGAGGCTCAGAAAGAGCCTTCAGCTTTAATGGGCCTGCAGAAGCGTGCCTTCAGTAGAAGGAAATAGGGTCATCCCTATTTCCACATCCAAAAAATAGCCCAAAAACAATCAATCCTGAGTCCTTCAACCAAGAAGAAGGGCTACCACAGAGATTAGTAATTATCATCCCCACGCCCGCTGAACCCTCCC
>JABUQX010069687.1:17500-20000 GCA_015478945.1 Trachelipus rathkii | reverse complement strand
ATGACAAAAAGTCAATGTAAGTTAACTTTTCTAACTTTTAAATATTATTACTTTTAATATTCATTTTTGTATTATTTAAGTTAATTTTTATGGATTAAATTGTTTTAAATATTAAAATAAAATTTATTCCTTGAAAAGTCCGAAGTGCACGAACGAAAGCTTGCGGTACTATACTTAAATCAATATTGTTTTATTTTATTCAAGGAGAATTGAAGAAAAATTTCTTCGTTGGAAGAAATACTTCAGGAGCTTGAAAAAGCATCAATCATTACATATCATTATTATTATTATTATTTTATTATTATTTATTATTGATTATTATCCATTTTTGAACATCATATTATTATTATTATTATTATTATTATTATTATTATATATTCTGAATAATAATAATAATAATAATAATAATAATAAAAATAATAAATAATAATATAATAATAATATTAATAATAAAATAATAATAATAATAATCAATAATAAATAAAATAATAAAATAATTAATAATAATAATTATTAATAATAAAATAATTAATATAATAATAATTATATAAAATAATAATAATAAACATAATAAATAATAATATAATAATATAAAATATAATAAATAAAAATAATAATAATAAATAATAATAATAATAATGAATAAATAATAATAATAATAATTATAATAATAATAATAATATATATAATGATAATAATAATATAATAATAATAATAATAATAATAATAATTTATATTATATTTATATTTATATTTATATTTATATTTAATTATAATATAATTATAATTATAATTATAGATTATAATATAATTATAAATTGTAATGTAATGTAATTGTAATTGTAATTGTAAATTGTAATTTTAATTTATAATTACAATTAAAAATATATTTAATATCATAAATATAATATAATATATAAATTATAAATAATTATAATTATAATATATAATTATAATTATAATTGATAATTATTAATTATAGATAATTATAATACTTGTAATATAAATATAATAATAATAATAATAATAATTAAATAATAATAATAATTAATAATAAAATTAAATAAAAATAATAATAATAAATATGAATAATAAATAATAAAATGAATAATAATAATAATACGAGTTGTATGTATACAAAGAAAAGAGATTTTATTTATATTTAAACAAGGAATACAAAAAAGACGGGAAAAGAAAGAAATTTAGTGACGCGAAGAGAAGTGAAGAGAGAGGAGAGAAGAAGAGAGAGGAGAAGATGAAGAGAAAGAGGAGAAAAGATAGACGAGAGAGAGAGAGAGAGAGAGAGAGAGAGAGAGAGAGAGAGAGAGAGAGAGAGAGAGAGAGAGAGAGAGAGGAGGAGAGGGAGAGAGGGGGGGAGGAGAGAGAGAGAGAGAAGAGAGAGAGAGAGAAAGGAGAGAGACTGAGAGAGAGAGGAGGGAGGAGAGAGAGAGGAAGGAGAGAGAGAAAGGGGAAGGGGAGAGAGAGGGAGAGAGAGAGAGAGAGAGAGGGGAGAGAGAGAGAGAGAGAGAGAGAGAGAGAGAGAGAGAGAGAGAGAGAGAGAGAGAGAGAGAGAGAGAGAGAGAGAGATGAATGTTTAAATGAATAAATTTAATTGCAGATTTTAATCATGGTTGAAAGGTAAAAAATTTAAATTAAGATTTAAGAAAAAAAAATATTTTTTTTAAATTTCTATAATTTCTGAGCCTTAAACTGATGAAATTCACCAATTTAATTTACATAAATTATATTATAATTTATTGTTTAGATTTATTTATATTATATTATTAAATATTATATTATATATTAAATATATTATAATTTATAATTTATTTTTATTATTTATATATTATTAATGTAATATTATTTATGTTATAATTTATATTATAGTTTATAGTTTATATTTATTTATATTATATTATATTATTATATATTATTTATATTATAAAATATATTATAATTTATAATTTATTTTTATTTATATTATATATTATTAATATTATAATTTATATTCTACTTTAAAGTTTATATTATATTATATTATATTATATTATATTATATTATATTATATTATATTATATTATATTATATTATATTATATTATATTATATTATTATTTGTATTATAAAATATATTATAATTATATAATTTTATTTTTTACGTAATATATCTCTCATTTTTAGTCTAATGTGATTTCATATTATTAATTTATATTATACTTTATAGTCTATATTTATTTATATTTTGTTATATTATTATATGTTATTTATTTATATAAAATATATTTTAATTATAATTAATTTAGTATTTATAATATATATATTATATATATTATTATTATATTATATAATTATATTATATTATATTATATAATATTAAATTATATTATATTATATTATATTATATTATATTAAATTATATTATGTTATATTATATTATATTATACAATATTATCGTATAATATTATTTATACTATAATTTATATTATAATTCATAAATTATA
>JABUQX010069686.1:42500-50000 GCA_015478945.1 Trachelipus rathkii | reverse complement strand
AGTCCTCTCGTAGTCTCAACTTCTTCCTGCTCAACGGCCACTCTGGAAGACCATGTATGATGCCTGTTCGCGCCCGTGCCTCCGTCTGCGCACCAAGAATACTCAACATAGTTACAACAATGAAAAGGTGGATGCCTACAACCACCCACCAAGGACTCGCGGTAAACTAAAAACAACATAATATATAATATATATAATACTATATATATATATAATTATTATATATATATTATATATATATATATTAATATATATATAATAAATATATATATATATATTATATTATATTATATATATATAATATATATAATATATATTACAGTTTATCACCACCACGCACGGGCAGAGCCCCCCTTTTCAAAGGAGGGGTTGTTTGCAGGCCTCAGAAGTCAAGCAACTAATATTATTATTTTTATTATATATTATATATATTTTATATATATATATATAAATATATTATAATATATATATATATACTATATATAATATATATATATATATATATATATATATAATTATATATATATAATATATATAATTCAAGTGTAAAAAAAAATCCCAAGAACCATCCCACCATTTGAGAAGGCTTCCCGGATGTCATTGTCCAGTTTTAACAAGAATCCGCTGTCGAACGATTTTTGTGGAAACCAACCTGGAAGTTTTTGAAAAAGCCTGGCGATCTCTTCAGGAACAGGGAAAAGCCCGGCCTGAAACCATTTTCTCCATATTTATTAAGTCATGACAGTCAGCAAAATTGATCTGGTTGTCTGCTCCGATTCGGAAATCAGTTCCCAGTATTGAATAGGGACAACAAAAGCTTGTAGTTCAAAATAGATATGGACGGTAAGGATATTGATTCTAGATTTCGCTGTTATACAGAAAATTTCAGCAAGAAGCTGATGCAGAAGAGTGAATTATGACGGCAAAAATTATGTACGAAATTAAGCCTGGGGGGCCAAGGGAGAAACCGTTTGTTTGCTGTTCGCAAGTTGCCAGTTGTACTCTTGCAAAGGTGTTTAAAAAGATGGTGGTTTTTTAGAATATGCATCTTCCCCATTAGATGTTGAAAGTTTGGCGGTTGCCACGTGTAAATTCTCAAATTTTGAAAGGCTTCAGGATAGCGGAGAGAGCTCGAGTTATATCGGTTATATCAGGCCCATAACGGGGGACTGTGGATGAAGAGTTGTAGAGTCGAGTATATTTCTGTGCACTCCACATTGAAAAATAAGGTGAAGTGTTGGGAGTGACAGTCAAAGTAATTTAATTCGTAATACTGTTTACCTGTCTGAGCAAAATAATTAATTCGACAAAATCTCGTCGCAGCCTGCTTTTAAAAAAAAAAAATAATGTTGGGGTGGTGCGGCTTTTTGTGATTGCCTTGCTAGAGGTTTCTTCTCCCGGTTAGCTTGGTTCACCTCTTCGGAAGACAAACCAAGGGGTTGCCGAATAGCGCCCTACTAACTGATGCGGAAGATCGCAGAGTGGCAAGCTTCCGCTGCTGTGTGATGATATCTTGTTGGAAGAAGTTAAAGGCATCATCAATAGTTGGAAACCGCTTATTGAAGAGAGAAAGTGGATAGCTGTGGCCTGATTAAAAATGAGCCCCACATGCTCGGTGCATATATGCGTGAGCTGCGAATTGGTTTTGTTTAACATTGTGGCTCAGTTGCAATCATTTAAGGCTATTGGGAATGGGTCATTGCGGTATAAATATAAAAGCTTGGACCAGGAGGCAAAGCGATCCATAAGGAGAATGAGAGCAAAAGGAAATATTAACACAGGAAGAACAGTGTGTATCTAAATGTTCATATGTAGGGAGTCCTGTGTTAAGGCATCTCAGGGAATAGGGTGTTAGAAGATCTACAAGGATCATCTAAGACATAGACGAGGTGGCAGAGGGAGGTTGAGCGAAGGTCGCTTGAAGGTGTTCTTCCTAAGTATAACAACCGGAGTAGGGAGAATGCTTTAAAGATCAGCTATAGTCGACTTTTAGGGAAACCTCCACCACTCGGTAGTGGGGAACAGAGATCGAACAGACAGGAAGGTAGTGGACAGATGAATTCGTGCTGCCGCTGCATAAAGTCTAGTTTGAAGAGGGACTGAAGAATAGGGGACAGATTTATGAATGAATATTTGTTCACTTCCTCTATCATTGTCACTTCTTTCTATAGAGGTTAGCGGCAATTTATATTCCGACGGCTGACATAGTCGAAGATTCCTGCAAACATATTGCCTTTGGTGTACCCATGGTTTATGGTGAACAAGTGTTTTGTCAAGAAATCCATCAGCTAGTTGCCCCGGACATAGTCCAAATTATGAGGGAATGGTTGGGCCATTGCTATGTTGTTATATATTAATATGAGATCGCAGTCTTTTTGAGACAATTGGTCTCTATGTCCTTGGCTAAGTGTTGATGTTGAAAAGTGGTCAAAATGGAGGAAAGACTGAGCACTTGTGGGTCTCTACGAGAGGGGCAAAGCAACATATCCTGGTGGGTCAAGGAGTAGTCGTACATTAGAGGAATTTGGGTACTGTTTAAGACCGGTTTTGGTGGATGTTTTCAGTGGTATTTAGTGTAGGTTGCTGCGCCATGGAATGCCGAGTAGCAAGGTTGGGAAGGTTTCAACCAAAATCCCAACTTCTCTTGTGAGACTGGGTGGTTGTTTGGAAGAGCAACCAAAACTCTTTATGTTGTAGGGAAAGAGCAATATCAATTATGCCAGCAATGGAGATCCAAAAAATGGAATGGAGATTTATCGAGAATGTTTCCATGGACAGGGAAGGTGAGGTTGTAAGAAAGGTCGACACATGCTGGCGGGAAAAAGTAAACTTTTAATGTTTTAAAAGAAACTAGAAGGTTGGAAGCTGCGGATATTTGGATGATCCAAATGGGGTTCCGACTTGGGACTGACGGTAGGTCTGAAGCATATGGACTTTTGTCAGTGAAATCATCAGGTAGGGTGGAAAGATTAAATTCCGGGAAACCATGGATAACTTTTATAATTAGCTTTAGAGATTATGGAACCTCTGGAAGTCCCCTTTCTTGCAATATCATATGACACTCAACAGGGATTTTTAGACACGTTTTGAAAACGGGCGCTTGTGGTGCCTGGTGGTCTTGCGGTTTGTTTGGAACGGTATTCCATTCCATATCTCTCTCGGAAGTGCAGGAAGCATTGGAGAGAGAGAGACGAGAGAGAGAGGGGAGGAGGATAGAGAGAGAGAGAGAGAAGAGGAGGAGAGGAGAGAGAGAGAGACGGAAGAAGAGAGAGAGAGAGAGAGGAGGGAAGAGAGAGAGAAGAGAGGAGAAAGAGAGAACAGGAGAGAGAGAGAGAGAGATGAGAGAGATGAGAGATAGAGTGAGAGAAGAGAAGATTTAGGGAGGCAGAGAGTGACCGAGATTCGAGAGGAGGGAGAGGAGAGGAGAGAGAGAGAAGAAGCAGAGAGAGGAGAGAGAGAGAAAGTGAGAGAATAGAGAGAGAAGAGAGACCCGAGAGAGATTGAGAGGAGACGGTCAAGAGAAGAAGAGAGAGAGAGAGAGAGAGAGAGAGAGACCGATAGAAGTTAGGGCAGAATGAGAGAGTAGAGGAGAGACGAGAAGAGAGAGATGAGAAACGAGAGATGAGAGAGAGTGGTGTCGTCACATCAGGCTAAATTTGGGAACTATGATCCATTTCATCCACTAGGACATAGAACCTTTAGGGCAGTTGGTGCCAAACCCGTAGCCCGCGAGGCAACATGTTGTCCAAAATCGCGTACCGTTCTAATGTGCTCTGCGGACTGGCGTATTCAGATTTATCACGTTTATTAAAAAATAAATGTTTAAGAAATAATCTTATATATATAATAATAGTTATATATATATATAGGCCTATAATATAATATATATATATATACTACCAAATATATATATATAAATTATAATTTTATTAATATATATCATTATCTATGGTCTTTTGCCCTTAGGGACTATGGGAGTCTTGTGTGAGTGGTACCGCTTGACATATCTAAGGCTTCTTACAGGGTATGACACGCATCGCTACTCTCTATGCTAGGCTATCCTTCCTTTGGATTTTCCTCCTTCGCTCTTTGCTTACTCTTGTCTAGTGTTTTCTTTCAGATCGTTCCATTTCAACTCTTGTTGATTGGAGCAACCTCTTCTCCTTTCTTTTCTGTTAATTGTGGTGTTCCTCAGGGTTCTGTTTTATCTCCACCTTTATTCCTATTTTTCTTTTAACGGTCTTCTTAGCTGGACTTCTAACTCTTTTCACTCTTATGCTGCTGAGTCAACTTTCTATTCCTCTACTCATTTCAAATGTGCTCCTTGTTCTCGTATCAAAATTGAGGTTAGCAAAATCTCGATAATAACAATTTTCAGAATTCAAAATTCTTGCCGATGTTGGTCGGAATTTCTCAGTGGGGGGGGGCTTTTTTAAAAAAAAACACCCGGGGCATTCTTGTGGAAATTCAACTCTTTAAAACTCAAAACTTTCTTCATATTCTCCCTCTCATAAAAAACACATTCAACCAACCTTTAACCTTAACCCCTTCAAACGAGCAAAATATAATGTCTCACCTGTAAACAACAAAAACATTGCTCTGGAACTAACTTAAGAATAGAAGTGAATAAATGGTACTTGGGAGACCTCATACAAATCGGTTCAGAAAGGTGTTCTCAAAGAAGCTGGGAATTCTGTTCAGATTGCAGGAATTTTTTCTTCTGCTGAGTCAAACGATTTCTCATACAGGTCTACATGGCTAGACTGAACTGAAATACTGTTATCACATATATGGATGATCCCGTTGAACTGTAATTGCATATCATTGAATCTAAGAATGAAGATGACTAATAAACTGTCCAATACTTTCTAATTTCCCTTGACCCTCTTTTCTCTAGCTAGTTGATATTGGTGCCCCAATCTCTTTATATAGGATATTACAACGCAGGTGCTCGAGACAATCTTGATCTCCCACATTTCCTCAACACTACGTCCGCCCCTCGTAAAAACAAGAGGTACCTACCTTTACATGAAGTATTGTGTGGATTATTGGATACTCAAGGCTTTACTTCATTGTTGTGCCTCCTTTCTTTCCCAGTCACATTTGTTTTGTTGGAACTAATTGCCCTCATTCCATTTTTCCTTGACCAGGTTATTCAATCTTCCTCTTCTTTAAGTCTCGCGTGTCACGTGCTTTTCCACCTTTTTAGGAAATTATTAAGCATTAGACAAGGGACTGGGTGAATTTACTTTCCTTTATGTTTTTCTTCATTCTTTTTTGTATTTTTGTTTTCCCCCTCCTTTGGAAAGGGCCCTGTCCGTGAATGGTGGCATCGTTATTATTATATATAATATTATATATATATATATACTATTTATTATATATATATATATAATATATTATAATATAATATATTATATATATAATATATATAATATATATATTATATATATATAATTAATATATATTATATATATATATAATAAATTACTGATTATTAGTGGTCGTCGTCCTATGTGTGGCTCGCCAAAAATTTTTAAATTTTTAATTTGCTCGCGATAGACTAAAGGTTGGGCACCACTGCTTTAGGGAATTCTGAAGTAGGAAAATCGGAGAAGAATTATAGGAGGATCCAGAAGAGCTGGAATAATCCTGCAAGCTATCAGAGAGTTGGTTGATAGGTTGTTCAATAGCTGTGATTGTTTGGGTATAATCTATTGAAGTCGCTGCTTTTGGACTCAGGAAAAGACTTATGATGAGGTCTCTTCTGAGTTGCATTTTTTCATACGGGTCAGTGTATCATAAATTTTAGTGAATAATCTTTAGCTTGCTGATTAATCTTTTCCATGTGTTTAGGAACATCTTTTTCAGGAAATTGAGTAAAGGTGGAAGACAGATTAAGGGACATAGATGCAGGTTTCTTACGTGAGTTTGGCAAACTCCTCTGGAGGGTATAGGACGAAGTTTCTTGGCAGGAAATGCTCTCCAAGCTTTGCATTGGATGAACCAACTTAGTTTCATTGTTAGTTAGTTGAAAACTAGTACTCAGAGTAGGGTTGTTGATGGCATTTTGAACGGGAGATTGGATCAAGGGCTGCTTTTGGATTATTTGAGAAGTCGGTAGTATAGACAATGCAGGCAGGCAGGTTGCAGTAACTGCTCGGGTTTCACTAAAATTTAGAAAAAGAGTTCTACTGGAATGGAGTGGTGTCAGTGGATTATCAAACGGAGGCAGGCGGCTGCTGCAATTGTAGCATAAAATTTCCTGTGTGTTATTTGTGGGATATGTCTTTGAGTGGTTATGACCATCTCTTCCTGTTCAATTTTGTTATGGTGGCATTTAGCTATAAAACCTCCTGTTCAAACAGGTAAGACAAGGGCATCTTAAGGAGAGAGGTTCTGGGGGTCCTCCTTCAGTTTTTGCGAGTGTGGGTGTTTTTCACACGGAGTGGGGAATTCTTCTCGTAGAACTTTGCATACGTATTACGGTCCCTAAGTATTTTCCGGGATTGACCAAACCGTTGGCATTTAAAGCAACGTCTGCGGTCGGGGTTAAACGTACGAACACTGTAGCTTGTAAAACCTATTTTCCCATTGAGGCGGAATAAGGTATAAAGGTCAACTCAGTAAACGAAGATTTTTAGGGAATCCAGGGCGAGTCAACCAACGAGAGGGAAAAATCTATAAACATTTGTTAACGGTAATCTTTTCTGCTGAAGATTTTCTTAAAATGACAGCAATATCTTCGTTTTTATGTTCTAAAGAATAAAATTTAAATTAGTGTGTTTTTGGATATGTTTCTTATTTCATTAGGAGGAAATAAGAGGGATGTTTCCAAGAGACGTTAAGGTGACAAGATGGAACGATTGAATTCACGGGTAGTAAGCCTTGCACTGAGAATCAAACCCATTTCTCACCTTAAACGTGACTGGGGGGGGTGGGGGGCTGTTCAACCTTAAAGTCTTTTCAAGTTATACATAAGCTTAAGATATAATTGGTCTTTACCCAAGTGTAAAGAGCTAATCTGGACCAGGAGTAGTGGATCGTGCAATAAGTAATCACGGATTAATGATGCCCCATCAAACTGCCATTCCCGGAGGCGGCACCGCAGCATATGTTAGCCTTAAAAATTTATAAAATGAGAATAGACGAACAAAATGGATTAAGGGGGCACCTTTTCTGCATTGCCCCAGACCGTTTTGGGCACCTGATTTCGGCGATCAAAGTGGGGTCGTACTAGGCGATGATAAATAACGCTGGACGGTGTACGCAGAGGACTTTGCAGGTGTAGTAGAAGGAGTAAAAGCGGAAATAACACCTACTGGTCTAGGAGTAGGAGGGACCGAGGGGGTCAGGTAGGATTGGCCCGGACAGATGGTAATTGTGCACGCCTTGATTTAACAAAGTATGAGTCTTTACAAAGCCATTTCATAGAAGTTAAACAAAGACTTCGTCTCCAAGTAGAATTTAGGGAATATAAACAATTAAAACAAATGAAAC
>JABUQX010069686.1:22500-32500 GCA_015478945.1 Trachelipus rathkii | reverse complement strand
AATATGACTGAATATTAATTCCGCCATCTAAATGTTCTTTTGTAACGTATTTAAAATAAATATGAACCAGGACCCACCCATGGAGTCGAATATTCAACCCATTGTGCAGTTTCCATTGGACCGTGGTGATCCGTATATATATATATATAATAATATATTATATATATATAAAAATTATTGTATATATATATATATATATATAATATATAATAATAACTAATATATATATATATAATATATAAATATATATAATATATATACTATATAGACCTTAAGTAAACCAATGGGTTCTCAAAATAATTTAGTATTGGAAAGTTTGGTAATATTTTCTATAGCAAAAATAAAATAAAAATCCAATTTCCTATAAAAAGAACTTACTTTTTTATTTTGAAGCTTCAAATTGATTTATTCCAATTCATTTATTTAATTTAGTTTATTTCGACGTAAATATTATTATTTGGGTACCACAATACGTTTTATATCCTACTAAAAGTTTGTATTATATAGTATATATATATGATAATATATATATATATATATTATATAATATATATATATATAAATATATATATATATATATATATGATATATAATTATATATATAATATATGTATGGTCAGATTTTTTAATGCTCACAGTATGTAGCTAGAGAACTACACGTCCTACAGTAAAACAAATTATATATTTGGAATCAGCGAAAATTTTAAGGATGGGATGTAACTTTTTTTTTGTTTTTTTTTTGGAAGTAAATTTTTTGTTGTGCCCTAAACTTAAAGGAAACCTAGTCAAACCGCAAAGATGTGTAGAGTCGGGCGCTCTCGCCTCCCGGTGACACGTGGGGGACTAATCCCCCGTCCGGGATGGTCTCCGGAACCCCCGCTTCTTGGTATTTGGGTGTGTGCCCCCGGCGGGGGGCCTTTTTTTTTCCTTTTTTTCACCGGGGGGGGGGGACCCCCATTTTCCCCCCTTCCCCGGGGGGAATAAATGTGAATATAAATAACGGAGTTCCCCCCTCCTTCGGTCCCCCGTCGAAGCTCGAGCCCCCAAATTGCGCTGATAAATTTTTGTTGTTTTTGTAAAATTTTTAAGTTGTTTTTTAGGGGCTCGAGCATCCAGACTGCGTCGGAACATGAATGGAAGACGTTTCTATCACCCGGAGGATGTCGGAGAACCCCACGCGACACCCAAAGACCATGAAGAGCGGATGGTGTATTCCGAGCAACCATCCCCCGAGAGAGAGGGGATTTATGTCCCCCCGTCCGTTCCAACCAGTTAAGGCAAGAGACCCACTCCTCCATCTTGCGAGTTTACCCTGCGTATTCCCTTTAGTTTAAAAAAAAAAATCCTTATTCATAAAACAAAATTAAAAAAAAAACAAAAAGAAAGTTAAATCCCATCCTCCAAGTCAATTTTCGAACTGATTCAAATACAATATAATTTGTTAATCCTCATCACTGTAGAGACCTTCCCCAAGTACGTCTATTTACACTATCTCGAGACCCAACAACATTTTAACAAACAGATCTTTCCATGCGGACCATCAACATATAATATTGTTATTGACTACCAACTCTCTACATATATGTATACGACTACTATATTATACAATATATTCGTCCTTTTATGTATAATAATACTCTAAAGTACTGCTTAAATAGAATACTATGTATAACTATATAATAATTATATAGTACCATGTCTGGGTTAGATTGACACTTATAGTCGTTCCATAAGTTATATATGTTACAACTACGCTATGTGTAAGGATTTAAATCTATATAAATATTTTTCACGTCATAATAATTACCACAAGCTCAAGAGAGAGATAATAAAAAATATAAATAATTCTAAATTGTTATTAAGCATAATAAAACATTGCTGAGATTTTCTCACGACTAAAAATTAAATATATACTACAAACAACACTTGTCCTTGCTAATAACTGAATGAATTTCTTGTTAAGCACCGTAGGTTCTATCGTAAAGAATGGTACCCACAGATTGGCTTTATTACTATTGAGTGTGTTTAGAATAACTTTCAAATATGCTCAAACATTTTTTTTGTTATTAACCTAAACGATACCTCTACCTCTACTTCTTTATAGTTAATAATATATATATTATAATTATATATTATATATTTATTAATAGTATAATAGAATAATATTCATATAATATATTATATAATATATATAATTATATATAATATTTAGATAATTATATAATTAATAAATATACTCTATATATTATATATATAATATAATATTAAATTACCATTCCACCTATCCAGAGCCTAAGCCTACTTCAATCCAAGGGTAGAGGGGTAGTATGCAACTATATACCTAAGAATAAATTCGTCACGGCTCACAACACCGGTAGTGAAGACGCGTGCAAAAACCAAAGGACAGCGAAAGCAGAGAAACAACCGAGAGACAGACCAGGCATCTTAAGGGAAGATCGTGATGGATAATAAAATGAGAAAGATCTTGGCCAGCCTAGATTTACTTAGAACACGCGACATGGAAGAGAGTTATAATTCCGAGATCAGCACAAAGAAAAATTCCATTGTGGGAGAAATTGATGTTTCAAGAGAGCTCAGTAACTAATATAGTGTAATTCCTCGAGAAAGTTTCTTGAAATCTTCAATAAACTCCCAACAAAAACCTACCGCGTTGCTTAACTGATTCTGAACATTCCAATTAATGAAAATTTTTCGATAACAGTTCTTATAATTAATTTTTAGTATGATTCCAGTCCAGTCGTTAAAGAATCTGCAGTTCCATGCGTGGAACGCCTGCACACAACATTTCGCCGTCAACATTCTTTAAGATATCTTTTTAGAATATTAAGAATTATTGAACAAACCGCAAACACAATTTCCGTGTCTTGGAACACTTAATATTCAGTAACAATATTGTGGGACAAGCCTGTATGGTGTAAGGCTCGAGAAATCTCTAATTATACATCTTTCGAGTATATGAAATATTCTCCCTTCAGCCTGTGTCCAAGGAGACTGCAAACCCGCGCTGATTCTTATACATACTTATCTATCTTATGAACATGGTGGATTGAATGAGTATAACCCTTATCAACTCCACCTAACGCCACCTCACGTGATTGACTCTTATAGCTCGTGATATGGTAAAGGATAAATATAATAAATAAATAGAATATGATAGTATATGTATAAGTTCGTTCTGTAAATGATGCCCTGGGTAATACTTATGTGATGAATATTTCGACATTATTTTGATTAGTAATATTTGGAGAGACCTGAGTGATATAGTATACTCTATAATATGTAGTTGTTAATAAGTGATATGGTGTATATTATGAGGGAGGTATAGTATAGAGTAAACTATGAGTATAGGTGTAAGGGTCGTATAGAGTATATAAACGCGCTAGTATAGTAGGGTATTTATGAATATGCTGTATGTATATAGATACTAGATATAGGTATGTGGTATATATGTAGGTATAATTAGATATAGTATTATAAGGTATAGTATATAATATATATAAGATATAAGTTCACCCTATATGTATTAGAGATACGTAGTATATAACTATAATAATAGGTGATATAAGAATATAGTTATATATTTTTTGTTTGTGCACCTATTAGAAATATACCGTCATATATCTGCGCCCATAGAGTACTAATGATATATTAGTATATAATAGTACTATCAGTTTAATAGATATATAATTATGGTAGGTATATATATAGTAACAGATTGAATAATAATTATGAGTATAGAGATAGGTATAATTATATACAGATATAATTTAATAGTACTATATAATAATTAACCCAGATATGCGCCACTAACGACTCCACGCAGGGCCCATCAAAAGAGGGTCCGCCTCTATTATATGATAACACAGATAAACAAGAAAATTTACAAAGAGAGAAAAAGCCAAAAGAATGAACATGAATAGTATATCCACCTCACCCTTACCTATGCGTCCGAACGCGAAGTTCCACAGGTAGCTCAGCGTAACCGGTCGAGACTATCAATATAAAGGAATGTATTGAATATGCATTGAAAAATAGTAAGAATGCAAGAGTTCCATAAAAACAGATTTGGCTGGACCCACAGAAGGAGGCAGCCACCATATGGAGTGATCCTTAAGATGTCCAATCGTGCACATTCCTCAACTGGATTCACAAAGGACCTAATTTTGAGCGTGCGACAGCGACACCTATGCACCCTCTAATAATGTGTACGAGCGTCGACCTCAGATGTGCGGTGAGAGATGGACGAAACAATTCTCATCGAGCATACTCGCGTAAGAATCACACTGGTTAAGAAAAAACAGGGCCCAACTCACAAGTCGAGAAGAAAGGAGGGTGACAAATGGAGTGAAGAAAGTATTGAAGAGCTATAAAGCTTTTAGCCTTTAGCTCAACCCTATCCAAAAGGAGGTGAAACGCGATCAACACCCAAATGTAAGAACCAGGTAGCATCACAGGGCGAATTAAGACCCCCTAACCATAACTGCCCTGAGAATAGGCGTGTAGCATAGATAGGAGAAAAATATCACGGAATACTGAACAGAGGATTCCCAGCCTTGCTTATGACGCCATTCTATTTCTACACAGCCGAAGATATTAAGTCACATTTCCAACGTCACTTAAAGTTCTAAGTCCAAGAAGTTGTTAAATTATAGTGTGCTGTGAACTATGTAACCCCACAAAGAAATTTAAGCGTTCGAAGATTAGATAAAGAAGGATATCGGATGTGTGCTATTAGAGGCCAAGAAAGGATGTAGATGAACAAAGTATGAAGTTATTCCACACCACGAGAGAGTCGTATAATTTGCACGACACGATCTTCGTTTTGTGATTAAAATCGCGAGCCAGCATAAATTCTCGCACAGAAGTCGTGCAGAATATCCCTGCAACATTTCACTTACTGAAAAGGAATTAAATACAGAGAGTTGAATAGTAATAGATAAAAACGCAGTAAATTTCCCACTCCCTCACTAATAAAACTAGCGCATGTCTCTATACCTGTAAATATTAGCAAAATAAGCTAAAGCGATCCACCAATGGTATATGTTAATCATGGAAAAGGGAATATTATTATAGTATATATCGTAATAATAGAACAATATATTTATTATATAAGTCTAGGAAAATATAAATATATACATATAAATATGCTATCATTAACCTATATATACGTCATAATACTATAATATTACAGTACTTTACCCACCTTATAGTGACGGACATGAAGTAAGACCGTAAAGGTATAATCAGATGATATTTAAGCATGATACATTTTCCATATATGAGATAGCGTAGAGTCACGACGCCAATACCCCCTCACCACCAAATCAAGCCTAATAAATCAAGTTACCACAGACAAACGCATAGTGCTAGTGAAATTATTGAAGACTGTTATGTATGTGAGAATAAGTATTTAATATATATAAAGATATAATTCACTTAGCGTTGTGGGTATATATCAAGAATTACCTAATAATAAATAGACCAGTATTGTAATCTAAAGTGTATAATATACTTATTATGATAGGTATGAACAGTAGTTATTACTAAATAAGATATTGTGATTCTAGATTATATGTATTATGGGAACTATCCGGGTGTGTAGCTACTTATTATTGTGATACTCCTAACTGTGGATGCTTATTATACTTATACTGACTCCTTCCTATATACAACTCATTATCCATATATATCATATGAATAGATACTAAACTACCTACTAATAACCAATGCGTATAAGGTTATTATTATACACTAATATATTATATTTTTTATATATACTATAATATAATATATATAAGAACTATCAGTATTGGAATTAGTAGAAATATATATATAAATAACTATAAGTTACTATCGTGAGAATGATTAGATATAGAGCTTATTACAAATGAAGGAAAGTGATAAGAAAAACGTTTACTAGAGTAGATAGAGGTACTAGTGCTAAGAACACAATATTATTAATTATGTAGTAATAGAAAAGAAAAGATATTTGGCATCCACAGATACTTAAGTATTAAGGATATAATGCGCAAAAAATATAGAATATATATTTAATCACACCTATATAAGAACTGAGTAGTATATACTACGGTATATTATAAAGTTAAATTTAAATTTAGTATTATAATAAATATAGTACCCAACACCTCAAACCCCCTTCAGAAACGTAATAATTATTTATGAATATAATTGGTTAAACCAAATAATTAAACGAGTTAGAGATATGAATTTATAGCAATTCTATGTCTTACACCAATGAAGCCAATATAAAGATTAGGGTCATATAAGAAGTTAGTAGAAATATATATTATTATATATAATATAAATTTCTGATTATATAATACCATACTAATGAGCTAAAGTTTAGGTTGATCCAGGATTGATTATGCGCTTGATATATAATTAGATTGATGACCGGATGAGTGCAAAAGACCACTTCTTATCTGTTTGCGCATGAGTGCAGCAATCTAGCATATTGTAACACACACACACAACACAAATCTAACCCCAAAGACCAACGCACATAGAACAAGCCGATCGCGACATCTCTAACAAGTAGAAAAATAATGAGATAGACTAAGCTATATCCAAATACTGCGTATCTAAGAGCTATATGACATGTAGATAAAGTAGATAGTAGATTATATATAATAAACTAAATAAACTAATAATTACTTATACCTTATAAAAAATATTTATATATGTGACTATTAATTATTATAAATGAAAAATAATATATTATAAATATATGAAGAAATAATAAAATAACTAACTCAAATATTTAGATATATGACTACATCCACACACTCTACTCACGCGCCGTGGCTTTCATTATATAAAGTAGTCAATGTAAAATATATAATTAAATACAATGATAAAATAGCTCCATCCCAATCAAGCTCTACGTCATAATAACTTTCTTAGGATGTACGCAATTCGTTGGGTATAATATATATATATATTAATTTACAGTTGGGAGATAATAATCAGATAATTATTATAGTCAATGGTTAATCATCATAACTATAAATAGCTGAGATATATAAGATATTATTGCACTCACATAACAACGGAGTCTTGAGAATTATTAAAATTGTCATTATCTCATTATTATTCCAAGATTATATTTATTATTGGAATTAATTTAAACAATAATATTTCATGTGACGAGAGTACATTTATATATTGACTCACCATCTGCCAAGAGAATTTTGAAATTAAGGACACTTAGATAAAATTAATCTCTTTAGTTTAGACTCAAATTACTAACTTAAATTCGCAAATAGATAATTGGTAAGTCAATCTGTGATATGCCCTCCTCCCTCCCAGATTTATGTAATATCCAATATTCCATAGATCATAGTGCGTAAATAATCCTTATATTATACTGAGTAGTTAACTTCAGAAAGAAAATTATATTAATTTACCCCCGCAATCTTATCTTAGATCAATTCTTTAGTCCATACTCTTAGCATATACCTATTGTGATATGAATAGATTATTTCACAATGTACTAATTATTTTATTATTTATGTTTCATGAACCAAGTTAAATTTAATATGTTGATCAACATGTATTATAACCGTTTAGAAACTCGAATCCGATAGATAAAAATTAGTGTATATTAATATTGATATTGTTATTTGAGAGGAAGATGTAAGTAATTGTATGATGTATTCATATAATTAGATTGAATTTACACTAAGATTGTACTCTCCAAACTTCGTATAATCTCATCCAGGTCGCAAAATAGAATCGGAAAAGCTAGACGAGAAGGCTTATAATCTCTAGATAGTCAAATTAATGAATGCTATTAGCTAATTATAGATAGAGAAAATCAAAGTGAGTGCTTATAAGGGCGATAATAGAATAAATCAAGACGAAACCCTTTTATACTGGGTATTGTGGTGAGGATATCACATAATAGTGCTCTAATCCAGCACTGAGAAAGTACAAGTAGAAAGAACAAATAGAGAGTGAGGGTTATCTGAGTAATAGGTCCAATGCTCTGCATCAAGACACAGTCGCGCTTAGAACACTCGAGAGAATAACCGATCCGCCCCACATAACCTTCCTGACGTCATAGATCTCAGAAATCCGCATACACCCGATCAACATGCAAGTAATCACAAGTCCTAATAGGAAACCTGAGAGGATAAGAAGCAGAGCTATGGGATGCACAATAACATCTCAGCCGAAACCCTATAATGAGAGAAAACGAAGAGAATTGCCGCGAATGAGAAACTGAGCGCGTGCCAGAGGAAGAGACAGTAGCTGACCAGAACGCAATACGGAAGAGTTTCTATAAATGTGGTGATTTAAGAGCAGAATTTTCAAGAGGTAGTAGTAGATTTTTCGGCAAGAGATCCAGAAAGCAATTATTCACCAGTAGGAAGCTCAAGTTATAAAGTGACGTGCAGCTTTTGTAGCGAATGACGAACAGCTTTTAATAGGCCTGTTCGAATAATTAAACTCCAATGCGAACAAATTCCGAAGAGCAGTAATGAAATAATAGAACAATGAAGAGTAAGATATGGAGAAAAGAGATTTTCCATGCCCGATAGCCCAATGTTCTCTCAATTCCTGATAATTGGACTATCGTAAACATTCTCTACCTGTGGTCTATAAACTGATTAGAGCGACGGTTAAGTTCACGCATATTGAAGCAACGACGCGGATTATAATACGAATTTCTAGTTAGACCTAGGTAGTAATTACCTAAAATGTATCCCCCTCCTTTGAAATAGGCTATCTGCATGAATTAGATAAGGTGTAAACTTGTGTATAAAAAAAAAAAAGAAATAAAAAAAAACCATGATATTGAGATGAGAAAATCTGAAACCATAAATAATATTATTATAATATTAGATAATTATTAATTATATATATATATTAATTTATAATATATGTATATATATATATTAGTAGTATTAAATTAAATATATATAATATATATTAATTATATTTATATATATTTAATATATATACAATAATATTAATATATATATAACATAATAATACTATTAATATATAATAATAATAATTATATAATATATTTATATATATTAATATAATTATTACAATATATAAATAATTAATAATATATAATATACATATATATTTAGAATTTACTTATATATATTAAATAATATATAATTTAATATTTAATTAATTATTATCTATATATATTATATTATATAATTATATATATATATATATTATTATTATTATAATTTTATATATAATATTATATAATATATATTATATTAATATATTTATATATATATTATAATATATAAATAATATATATAATATAGTATTATATACTATATATATATTAAGTAATATATTATATTATTATATATATATCCGAAATTCAAAAATTACAATTATTCCCATAAACTTCCCAATAATGGATAAAAATTACCAATAATATATTATTTTATATGCATTGTAATCAAAAAATCATAATTAAGAAAGACATCTCTCATTTTCAATAAAAGAGTAATGCGAATTGCCGTTAAATAGTTAAGATTACGGTAATGCGTAAATTAAGCGTAAATGTCTAATTTAGAGTATCGAGTATAATAGCGTAATGCGATGTCATGTCGATCACTAATGATATAATATTTATATATAATAATATTATATATAAATTAATAATTATATAATCTATAATATATATAATATTTATACTTGAGAAAAAAACCGACCTATAAACGAATTACGGAATTAATTTTATAGAGAAATGAAAAAACGACAATTATCTCTTTTATTAAATATAGTTAATTTTATCTGTACCATCAAAAGAAAATACGAACTAATTAACTGAGTATTTATAGATAGATATTAATGATAATTTATATATATAAGTAGAGAAGAAGTCCGTAATTATATATATAATTTATTTTGAGTACGGATTGTTCAGAGCATACTTTATTCTACATTACAACAGTCATTATATCCACTAGTCTAATCA
>JABUQX010069686.1:15000-17500 GCA_015478945.1 Trachelipus rathkii | reverse complement strand
TCTGCCTCCCTCTTTTACTTTAAGAATTGCCTCTCGTCTTAATCCTTCCTGATTCTATCTCGCCTGATCTGGATAAATTTTCCGATGGGGTCCGTCCTCAACCTTGTGAAATTCAATTCTTAAAAAACCCAACTTCTACAAATCTCCCTCTCTAAAACACCTTCTAACTTTGCTACTATCACTTTCGACGGTTCTCTCGTCTCTCCTGTTGACAATATAAACATCCTTGGCCTTAACATAAACAAAAAAATGTCGTTGAAACCTCCCATCTCAATGGTTGCTAAGGCGGCCTCAAGGAAACTGGAAGTTCTGTTTAGACCGAGACTTTTTTCCTCTTCTTAGTTACTCAGCTAAACAAGGGTCTCATCCGGCCTTTTATGGAGTACTGTTCTCATATCTGGGGGGGCTCTGGTTTCACCCCGCTTTGACAGGTCGAGTTCAAAAGGCCAAAAGCTTATAAAACTTCCCTGTACTTCCAGTTTCACCTGACCCGTTATCTTTGTGCACGATGTTGGTGCTTTATCTCTTTCTAAAGGTACCCAGCGTGAGGTGTTCGAGGGAACTTTACCACTCCGTACCACCACTACGACGCGCCTCGTAGCACAAGGGGTGCTCTGGCGGGCCCACGAGTTTTGTGTGGATTTTGGTAACTCCAGGCTAATTCACTGCGGTGCTTCCTCTTTCCTGCCACTTCTGTTCAGTAACTCCTTCCATCTTCTGTGTTTCCCTGCTGAATTTAATCTCCATCACTTTAAAGCCTGCGTTCTGTCTCATCTGCTAATTTGCGCCTAGGGATGAAATTTGCGGCAACACCCCCCCCTGAATAGGGACTCTGCCCGTGAGTGCGTGGTGATAAATGTAATTCCATTTATATAGTATATATATCATATATATAATATATATACTATATTATATATTATAATATAATATATATATAGATATATAATATATATATATATATATATATATAAAGAGCGAGAGAGGTAAAGTTTAAGGAAAGGGCAAATTGTTCTCGAACAATCAAAGGTATCACACACCAAAGTTAAAAAGCCAATTCTTGTGATCTCAAGATTCACATTGTAAGGAGCCTCAACCTTTCGCAAGCTTCTATAAACATTTCGACATTCAATGTTATATTTTTACAAGAAAATGGACAAGAAAACTCTACGAATAACACGACTTGAACGATTGCTTCCATTGATGTGTGTATCATTTCACTCTTAACCATGCATTGGGTCGTTCACTTTTTTGTTAGCGTTTTCATTTGCGTTAGCTTGATGTATCTTCGCCTTTAAGGAACTAAATGAATAACGTAAAAGAAAATTTGTTAATATGGCCGATCATTTCGAGAGTGTAGCACAATATTAGTTCCCGTGAACTGTTCGTACTCTGGTGTGTTTTTTAACTCGCAACTATTCGTTTGGTTGATGACACTTACTTGTCAATTTGGTGGATGACACTTATTATTCGAGCTCGTGTTGATGTTGGCTTTGTTGAGGTCTTCCAACATATATGTAGAAAAAACATATTTGTAGATATTTTCCATTCCCATGGAATCTTTGCAGTTAACTAATAGGATTAATGATGGTTCTAAATTGAAGAATCCAATAATAATTAAACTTTAGGTGGATTATCTATACCTATACCTATACCTACCTGAATACCTATTAGTATTTTAATCCTATAATTAATTTATCAAATGTCAAAAGTTTGATGCTTTACCTCCAAAGTTTTAAAAATTACTTTCCATTTTGCATATTTTTATATGCCATAAAAAGATAAATTTCAATTTCCGAAATATATAATATTATAATTTACGAGGCTCTTCTGGCTTGAAATCTGGTATTAAGAGAGTATCTTAAATTACTTTTTAAACTTTTTCAAACCTTATTTCCCCTTTCCCGATATCGCCCAGTATTTTAGCCCTACATATATATATATATATATATATATATATATATATATAATATATTACAATATTATATTAGAATATAGTTATATATATATATCAATATATTAAATATATATATATATATATAGATATAATATATATATATATATATAACATATGTATATATATTATATATATATAAACTAGAATATAATAATATATATAACTATATATATATATATATATATATATATTATATACTATATATATATTATATATATATATATATATATATATATATATATATATATATATATATATATTCACACAATTGGACAATATGAAGAATTTCTTCTCTTAATTGACAGGGGCAGGGAATCACCCCCCCCCCTTACCAAAGTTTTCTCTTCTAGTGCATACTTGAATACTTGTATATTTGAAAAATTTGTTGCCAAGACCACCCTAATATCATGGAGGATATAGGGCTAATATATATATATATATATATATACTATATATATGATAAATCTATATATATATATAACCATATAATATATATATATATAAATATTATATATATATGATGTATATTATATATATATATATATT
>JABUQX010069686.1:0-2500 GCA_015478945.1 Trachelipus rathkii | reverse complement strand
TGTACTCTCGTTTATTCTCTCATTTACGCCCTTCTTCACTCCACACAACTCCCTAAGGATTTCATTCCTCATTTTAAAAATTCTTTTGACATCTAACACGTCCCTACGATTGTCTATCTGAACACATTGTACCTTACTTAGATCTATACCTCTTTTCCAGATCATAGTTTAACTACTATACATTAACACTGGTAACAACATATGCAAAACCCCAGCTCACTCAAGACTTAGTCCCTTAACATCCACCAATGATTTAATTGCACCAGCTACCTTTCTACTATTTACAACTTTCCTACTACACCCTGCATCTTCCGTTCCCTTTTCATCCAACATATATCATAAATATTTAATCTCAGACACTTGTTCCAATTGTTCACCATCTAACTGTCTAACATAACTTCACACCGCAGACTCCCCTTACTCACTACCATAACCTTACTCTTAATTACATTTACTTTCAAACCTCTCCTTTTACAAACCCTGCCAAACCCCTCTACGAATCCTTTATTCTGCCACCCCTACCTCTAATTCTTTCATAACCTCATCCATATTCAAATTGAATAACAAAAGGGACGCAACATATCCCTGCCTCATTTCGCTATTAATATTAAATCGATCAATTTCAACTCCATTTATTCTTACACACGCTTCACTAACGCCATACATTCTTTTGATTCCACTCAGAAGCCTACCACCAGCGCTATATATCACTAGAACCTGCCATAGAGCTTCCCTATTAATCCTGTCAGACGTCCGTTGCAAATTCATATAACCGAAATACAATTTATTCTTCTTCTCTTTCATTTTCTTAATCATTTGTTACATATATATATATATATATATATATATATATATATATATATATATATATATATATATATATATATATATATATATATATATATATATATATATATATATATATATATATATATATATATATATATATATATATATATAGCTCATTATGGACACAGCTGAATCATAGTTTGGTATTAAACTTGAATCTATGTTCCGACGATCAACTACTACTACTACTACTACTACTACTACTACTACTACTACTACTACTACTACTACTACTATCATATATATTGAAATGGAGTTACTCACTTAGCTGGCATAGAGAGAAGAATAAGAAGGAGGGTCATGACGGATAAGGAGAGACCAATTGATAATGCGTAGATAAACGCTGGATAATCCCGGGTTCGATAGTCTAATTCTCGGTTCCAACCCCACCAGAAACTTCCTCCGCAAAGCCATCTGAGAAAAAAAGAACTCCAGATATCATATAAAAAATTCTCTCTCTCTCTCTCTCTCTCTCTCTCTCTCTCTCTCTCTCTCTCTCTCTCTCTCTCTCTCTCTCTCTCTCTCTCTCTCTCTCTCTCTCTCTCTCTCTCTCTCTCTCTCATACATACACACACATTTATATACACTTAAACACACACTTACACGCATATATATATATATATATATATATATATATATATATATATATATTATATATATATATATATATATATATATATATATATATATATATATATATATATATATATATATGTGTGTGTGTGTGTGTGTGTGTGTGTTTGTGTGTGTTTTGGTATTAACATAAATCTATTGATATAAACAAAAAAATTAAAAGGAGACTAAATATATTAGAACATATTAAAAAAATTTCTAAAAGACCATTCAAATTATCAAATCTTGTCTAAAGTTTCAATACGCTTTGCTTAATTAATAAGAATTTTAATAATAATATTTTTTATTCCTTTTAATTAATTAATTAATAATAATTGTATTTAGTTTAAGAAAATTCTTACCTGCAATCAAGAAAGGATGGTCCATAAGGTAATAAAGAAGACTCTATCATTGCAACGCTCTACAAAATATATATGATCAGCATATATATCAGTTATATATACATATAGTAGAATAGAAGTATATGTTATATAACTATATATATATATATATATATATATATATATATATATAAATATATATATATATATATATATATATATATATATATATATATATTATATAACGCCTCGTGGCATGGGAGGTTGATTTGCCGACTCTGATCGTGCGAGAGGACGCTGGCTTAATCCTCCGCGTAGCAGTCTGAGTTTTATCTTCATGAGGGCAAGAATTAAAACTCGGCTGCGAACACCTGGTGGCGACGGCTTGGAATAGCTGGCCTTAAAGTTCGATTTCCTGTAGTCCCCCCAGTGTTACCTCCTCTCTGAGAAGGGATAATGGGATTATGCACGTTAAAAAGGAAGTTTTAATATATATATAGTGAGGTGATAGCAAGAGAGAGAGTAGTAAGAGTATATATATATATATATATATATATATATATATATGGGAGAAAGATATATATATATATATATATATATATATATATATATGAAGCGGCGCACGAAAATTGCGCGAAAGCGTTTCACGATAAATGAAACGGTTAAACACCCGAAATTGATAACTGAACGAAGTAATG
>JABUQX010069685.1:12500-15000 GCA_015478945.1 Trachelipus rathkii | reverse complement strand
CTTTCGAAGCTTAAATTAGAAGAGGCCATCGAAAAGTATCCAAACATTGTATAAGAGTCTGCAATTGCTGTTACTGCTCTACTCAACGCAGGTTAGCGTTGAACGGACTTTTTTTCTGCTCTTCGGCATTTATAAAATCAGACTAAGAGGAAAAATAAAGGTGACCTGGCAGATGCTATTCTATTTTTAAGACCTAATTTATTTAATTAGTAGATGACACTAGATGTAAGTTCATGTAATTAAGTAATGCAGCAGTTTATATATATATATATATATATATATATATATATATATATAATATTACATATATATATATATTCATATATATATAATATATATTATATATATACTATATATATATATATATATATATAATATATATATATATATATATTATATATATATATATATATATAGTATATATATATATATATATATATATATATATATATATATATATATATATATATATTATATATAAAAAAAAATATATATATATATAATATATATATATATATATATATATATATATATATATAATATATAACCTAAATGAACAAATGTCTAAACTAGAAAATCTATTTATGTTCCATAGAGGCACCCTGTACTATTTTTTGGGGGGTAACGAATACGTAAAACAAAAGGTCAATTAATAATAGATTAAAAAAAATTAACTTCAATCCTTGCTTGTATTGCAATGGCGATCATAAAACGAGGCAGATTCGTAACAATTTATAATTAAGAACTTATAACAACTAATTAACAACTTTTCTTACACTTATTTTTATACTTTTTTTATTTAGTATTACCACTTTTATTTGTAAATACGCTAATAATTTTATATCATTTTCTTATAACAAAACTGCATTTTCGAGACTTAAAACCAACGACACCCTGCCCAAAGAAGTTCAAAGAACTTTCACGTTAACACTAAAAGCCAGGATTCGGTAAAGTCAATAAAAATTTTCTTCCGCAGCGTAAAGCAGGACCTACAAATAGTTTACTATATTTTCGAATTATAACTTCAAAATACTATTTCCCTATAATTTTTACATTATTTTTTATATATTTTACTTTCATTTATAATGTTAAAATTAAAAAATTTACTTTAGATGAAAAGGTCAATAGCCTATACTTTGTCCTATATATATATATATTATATATATATATATATATATATATATATATATATATAGTATATATATAATATATATATATATATATATATAGTATATATATAGTATATATAAATATATATCGAAAGAAACATGCATGTAACTAAAAAAAAACTGTAACAGCTACATGAAAGATAAATAAACAATAGCTTGTCACTTTTGCGTTTATACTATATCCAAAAAAATATATAACGCTTTTGGAAAATTTAAAATTGTTAAAAATGTTTGAAATCTGTATGATATTATCGTTTTTGAGAAGAACGAAGGAGATTTAGCGCTCCGAGGGAGCGTCACAGTTGCCAAATGTCGATTTTTTTAACTAAACGATACCCGAAGGGTAAACCACAAAGATGGACAGAGTCGGGGTTTCTCGGCCTACCGGGGGACGACGGGGGGACTTTGTTCCCCTCTGTCCCAATAAAAAAAAACAAAAAAAAAACATTTTCGCCAGAACATAATAAAAAAAAAATATTTGGTAACTCTTGCTCTCGTACTACTGCAGAAATGGAAGGTTACTGAGAGCGTACGCTGCCAAACCTAAGATGATACTAATATTTAAGGTGTTATTAATAAATATTAGAAAAAAATAATTTTTTTTCACCAATGAATTTGCTTGCTGAAATCAAAAATGTTATTTATTTTCTTGTAGCTGTTATAGTTTTTTAGTTACATTGTCACGAGTTAGATGACTCGTGTCATCAAATTAATCAACCTCCTAATTTTTACAAAGTAGAAAACCATATCCAGGCTGAAAGAAAAACTCATTGATTCTCAAAAGAAGTTCAGGTAAACAGTTGTATTGAATTTCAGCTTAAAAGTGTCTTAAGTTATAAGGATTTATTACGAAATTGTGACTACTGACTTTATAAGGATTTACTAAGTTGTGTTGTCAACTGTCTAAGGATTTATCTACTAAATTGTGATTTCCAGTGTTATAAGAACAAACTCTCCCAAAATTGGTATGTATAACTAAATATAAAAGTGATATTTACGATAGTTTAAAATCTAAAAGTAGGAATAGAATTTATGACTTGCTGTTTCAATTTAACGAAATAACGTTTAAGTTTAATTAAAATATAGTAGTGTTAAAGCGTAAATTGTGGAGAATTAGATACGGATAAACTAAGGGACATTGTTAGAAATACGAGAAATTACCAAAGAGTATTGTAAAATTTATATATAGGATTTTTTCGGTTTGAAGGACAATGAAAATATTAGGAATGGATATGACAAACGGAAAGGTTTAGTGCAAAGATAACACAGTAATTTATAGGAAAGAATAGTTAAAAGAATTTAAGGAGAATTATAGTATATAATAAAAAAAT
>JABUQX010069685.1:0-10000 GCA_015478945.1 Trachelipus rathkii | reverse complement strand
GCAAATTAAGAGTCCCAGATCATTAAGAAACTTATAAGAAAACATATAAGGAGAATTTTTGTATTTTCTTACTCTGGTTGTTATAATTAAGGATACTATATATATATATATACCTAATATATATATTATATATTATATAATATTATATTATATTATATAATATTATATATATATATATATATATAGTATATATATTTTATATTTTTATTACTCTTTTTTATATAAATAAAATATATATTTATATATATATATATATATATATATATATATATATATATATATATATATATATATATATATATATATATATATATATATATATATATATATATATATAGGCATTTTTTTGTGTTTTGGTTGTTAATATTCATTCTTCTTTTCCTTTTTTTTATTTATTTAAAATGGGAAATTCAGATAAGGAGCAAGTTGATAGAGTTAACATGGAGGAGACTAAGCAGCCCACCGAAGAAAGTGCAATTGGGTACTTGGAAAAGTTCCAGGTTGCCTTAGCAAAAGATGAAAATTTAGATATCAATCGGATGTTGGCAGTATTGGAGGGAATAGCTCAGGCTTTGACAATTAGAAGAGGACCCACACGTACTGAAGAAGAACCGATAGTCAATGGACAGAAGAGTGAGGTAATAGAAGTTACCCATACAGGACAAAAGACTGACCTTAAAGGAGGTCTTAACATAAAAAATAGAGTAAGGATCGAGGACCAGGCCTACCAAAAATGGAGGCTGACCCGCGATCAAAGCGTTAAACAAAGGAATACACCAAAGAAGACACCACGGTATGAAACAGATGAGGAAAGTAGCTCAGAGAGGGCAACAAGTGACCCATTTGATGTAACAAATGAGCACAGTAGCAACAGACCAAAGAGGAAGAATAAGAAAAGGAGAAGGAGGGCGGAAAGAAAATACACCTTCGATGGAAGTTCTACAGCGGAAGACGAAATAGAAGAAGCTGAGAGTGAATTGGACCAGGGAGGAAAAAAATGGCTCAAAAGGTTAGTGGAGTTAGAAGAGTCAGGTGTGGAACATACTAAGGCAGTGAGTAAGATATTTATCGTTTTGGCCGGCGAAATGGTAGAGGTGATGAAGTCATTTAGGAGGAGTAATATAAAGGCTGTGAAACCTTTAAAATATGGGAAGGAAAAAGTCCAGAAATTTGAGGCATTTATAGAAGACTACGAACGATATGCCAAGGAACAACTAGGTAAAGACAAGAGTCGTTGGGCAGTGGAACTTAGAAATTTCTTAGAAGGTCCGGTACTAAGGACATACTATAGTATATATAGGGCTAAGGTCAAATATACCACTATCGTGGCTAGATTGAAAAGCTGGTGCAAGGAGGAAAAAGAAACCGAGCAGATAGATTTACAAAAAGAGTTTTGGAGGTTAGAGATGCGAAAGAATAAAGAGTCTGAGTTCGCGTAAGGGTATCAAACCACTACAGGCAGCTACTTAAGAGGAAGAAGGGAACAAACCCAATATTGGAGAAAACAATTTTTAAATGATCTACCGAAAAAAAAATGGCAAGGAGAGATTCAGAATAAGGATGGGAAATGAGAAAGAAAGCCTTAAAGTAAGGTGGAAAGATGTGCTAAACTGGGCACAGGAGGAAGATGAATTGGAGGGCCAAGAGGAGGAATCAAAGGATGAGGGTTTACCGATATGGGCCACACTAAATGAAGAACCAAATACAAAAAGTACATACGCAGATAAAGTGCGCTATGGAAGGCCAGTATATCAGCAGAAAACGAATACAAGGGAATACACCAGGCAAAATAATGGAAGATATGACAATGAGGAAAAAAGATGTTACTGGTGCAACAGGATAGGACATTTTAAAAGAGAATGTCGAAAATATAATGGATGGTGCTTAGGATGTGGGAGTAATGAACATCGGACTGGGGAATGTGGATTCAGAAGAGGGTTCAGACAAGAACAAGGTTATAGAAGACAAGATCAACAGGATATGGGTGGACAAAGGCAGAATGAGAGGAAACCCATTGAAAAGAAATGCTTTTTATGCAACCAAATGGGACATTGGAGGGATACTTGTCCACTTCAGGAACAAATACAAGAATTAATAAGGGTACAAAAACAAGCAAATTCGGGAAACGAGGTAGCTCCGCCGACCCCGGGAACGAGCAGGAGCGACACCCCCAAGTAAACCACTGTTTAGGACCCAGCCCGGTTATTCAAGTTGATACAATATTGGATCCAGAAGCAGAGGAGTTCATAAGCAGGAAACCTCAGGAAAATAGGAATGCCTTACCACAACGAATACCCAAAGGAGAGAAACAAGCGCAGTGAACACTACAACTGGCATATACCACGCCATAAGTAGGACAACCATTGAAGGTAAGCAAGGCATCAATATTACTCCTTTGTTGAAATTTGTTATAAAATTAAATGATATAGAAATGACAGCTATTGTTGATTCAGGTTCGCAATATTGCATCCTGGGCCAGGACCAATTCAAAAGAATCCGTGATCCAGAAGTCTCAAAAAGGATAATGAGGTTACGAGGAGTAGGTGACCCAGGAATGATTGTGGAATCCCACCAAACAGCAAAATTAAGGATTTCAATTGAGGACATCAATTATGGTACAGCAGATTTCATTGTGGTTGAAAGGCTAAAAGAAGGTACGATTTTAGGAATGCCATTTTTGGTACAAAATAAAATTAAAATTGACATAAGGAATGGCTCTTTCACACGGTATGGTGACCAAGATACAAAGGAACAAGTCTACTTTTCAGAGAAGTCTGGGAATTGTGTAAGGACGGTAATATCTTTGCCAGTGTATACTACGGAAGAAGTGAAAATTACAGTAAATGATTGGGTTCCAGTAAAAGCTACCTGGACTTCAAACCAGATTAAACCCAGAGAAGGAAGGTACTATGATATGAAACCAGAAGAACTATTGGTCGAAGGAGAAGAAAATAATCGAAGAGGGTATAATAAAAGATTCAAAATACTACCAGGATTGGTAAAATGGAATACAAAAGAAGGTACTATATTAATCAAGAAACTTGTACAAGGACAAATAAAATTTGGAAAAAGAGAAAAAATAGGAATAGCCCATCTAATATTGGATGAAGAGGTCCTCCAAAAATATGACAATAGAGGATATACGGTAAACACAATGGTACAAGGAACAGGAAGACAAAGGACCATCGAGGAGGAATGGACAAAGGAAAAATTAGAAAAAGAAATCACATTTATGGAGGAATTAACACAAGAGCAACGAAAGGAAACAATAGAAGTATTATACAGGCAAAGAGGTGTATTTAGCAAGAGTGACTCAGATGTGACAACAACGTCGATGACACCATATAGGATTCGGCTACACGATTATACCCCCATCTACCAAAGGGCAAGAAGATTTGACCAAAGGACAAATGAAGAAATTGAAAAACAGGTTCAAGAATTGTGTCTAAAGGATATTGTGGAGCCATGTGCCGCTGAATGGAGCTCCCCGGTGGTACCTGTTAGGAAGAAGGATGGGACACTTCGTCTATGCATAGACTATAGGCGCATAAACAAAGTGACAGAAGCAGACAGGTTCCCGATGGCCAACATTTCGGAAACGATCTTCTCGTGTCAAGGGGCGCAATATTTTTCCTGTTTGGATCTGGTCAAAGGATACTATCAGATGAAATTAGAAGAGGATAGTAAGGACTTTACTGCATTTTCTACCGTTAGTGGCCAATACAGATTCAAAAGGCTGAGTTTCGGGTTAAAGAATGGACCAGCAGCATTCCAGAGGGAAATGCAGAGGATACTAACGGGATTCAGCCGAGATAAGGTGGTGGTATATGTGGATGATGTCCTCCTGATATCAAAGGATTTTAAAGAACACTTACGGCTGATCGAACAGGTCCTACAACGGTTCTCCGAAACCAACGTAAAAATTAAAATCAGCAAGTGCAGCTGGGCTCAAAAGGAAATTAAATTTTTAGGACATATTCTCAGTAGGACTGGAATAAGGAAGCTCCCAGAATTTATGGATCAGGTAGACAAGTTGGAAAGACCAACTAACATAGGAGAACTCAGGCGGTACCTAGGAATGATCAACTTTCAACGTAAGTTCATTAAAAACTGTTCAGGAGTGGCAGCACCCCTTAGTGCTCTGACAGGAGGAAGAAGAAAGGATAAGATCGAATGGACAGAAGAAAGGATTCAGGCTTTCGAAAGCTTAAAGAAACTGATGAAAGAATCTGTAGAGCTGGCATTCCCGGATTTCACAGAAGGTAGTCCAAAATTAGAGCTTTATGTAGACGCCAGTGGATTTGGTATGGGTGCAGGTCTATGTCAGCAACAAGAAAAGGAAAAAAGAGTAATAGCTTATAACTCTCATTCATTCGATGCGTGTGAAAGAAGAGCATCCACCATAGAGAGGGAATTGTTGGCTATCAGGTGGGGAATCAAGAGTTTCCGTCCATTTTTGTTGGGTCAGGAGTTTATATTATACACAGATCACCGCCCACTGGTGTACCTCCACACAATGAAGTTGGTAGATAGTAAGTTGGCTCGTGTCTTGGACGATTTAAGCGAGTACAGCTTTCAAATCCATTATTTTCCGGGAAAGGAAAACATCTTTGCTGATACATGGTCTCGTTGTCAAAGGAAACAAGAGGAAGAAATCGATGTCATAAATCTAGAGGCCCTACCAAGAGGTCTAGAAGTAATAAGGTTGGTACCAGGAGGTGCTGATTCCTTGTTTTTGAGCTTGCAGGAAGTTTTAAAAAGGGAACAATTACAGAAGAAGGACCACCAAGAATTAAGGAAATTCCTACTAGAGGTTTTGATAAACAACAGGAAGATGTATGGGTTGGATAAACAACCCAAATCACTCAAATATCTAAAAACCATCAGTATTTCAGGAAGGAAACCAATCCCAGAGGTATTACTGGCAGCTAGCGATGAGTTCAACTTGAAGATCTGGCTGCATCATGGGACTTGTTGTTCAGTTGTATATATGGGACCCAAAGCAAGGAAACGAGAAGATTTAAAAAACATTCACATTCAGGTATTAGGAGGTACTCATTTCAATCCATTAAGAGATAATGGTACGTTCCAGATGAATAAGGATGATACAATAGTAGACGAATTAGCAATCGAAGATCAAGAGGTACCATCTGAGGAAGAAAATGAAGGATTCATGGACAGTGAAGAAAGTGAGGCAGAAAACTTATTAGAACACCCACCAGAAGAGGGACTAGGGGTAAACCTATTAATGAAGGAAAGAGGACACCAGTCTCGGTTAAGTTGCAACCACAAGTTATCAGGAGTTGCATGGCAAGACATTTCCATAGGCGAAACATCTAGGTGTTTCCTTTTTTAGACACAGGATCTGTCATTAGTTTGGTCCAGGAAACTGTCATCAGGGAGTTAGAACCATTTGGACTTATTTTAAGGAAATGGAGTGTGAACATCACATTAAATGGGATCACTACCAAAATTGTTGAATGCACCACAGCAGTAGCTATCAGGATAGATACACGCTACAGGAAAACAGTATTACCATTGGTAGTTGTTAAGGATGGGTTCATTCCGGCATGTTTTCTTCTGGGAATGAATTACTTGGTGGAAACAGAGGCGATTCTGGACTTTGGAGAAGGCATCATCGCACATGGGGATGATGAGGATCAGGTTAGTGATGGTTTTCTTGTTAATGTGTATAATGTAATAGTGTGTGATAATAATAGGATTGACAATATCATAACATTAAAAGAAATAATGACATTACAGGAAAGATCCAAGGTGATAAAGGAATTAAAGAAGAGGGTTAGGAATAAAAAACAAATTCTTAAAACAGATGTGTATTTAAAGGAATTTTATAGATATAAGGAGGATCTATTAATGAACGATGCTATATTAGTTAAAAGGATGAAGAACGACAAGTTGTGTGCAGTAATAGGATTTAAACAGATGGTCAGCATTTGTGTAGTAATACACCGAAACATGGCACACATAGGACAAGGAAAATTAACAGACTTGATGGCAAGATACGTATGGCACCCGAAAGGTCATACTATAATCCAGGAAGTATGCAGGACATGTCCCATTTGCCAATTGAACAAAATAGACCACAAGGTAATATTCCCACCAGTTTGGAAAATCCAGGTTGCTAATCCTTTTGAGTTGGTGGCAATTGATGTAATGGCCATGCCAAAAACAAGGAGAGGAAATGTTGCTTGTCTAGTGGCTGTGGACCATTGCAGCAAATGGGTCTCAGTCAGACCACTAAAGGATAAGTCAGCCAGAAGTGTCACGGGGGCATTTGAAGATCAGATGTTACCAACATTTTTGAGGCCCCCATACAAGGTTTTAACAGATAATGGGGTGGAATTCAAAAGTAACAGGTTTAGGGACATGCTCAAAAGGTACAACATAGATCATATATTCAGCAGTCCTTATAAACCATCTTCGAACGGGGCAGTAGAGCGTACGAACCGTACGTTTGCAGAGTTTCTGAAGAACATAGTGACAAAGGACCAGGAGTGGGATGACTGCTTACCCAGGGTGGTTATAATATATAACAACACAAAACACTCAGAACTTGGAATAACACCAGCCGAAAAACTATTAACTCAAACACATAAGGAGGGAAAGGTATTGCCAATCTCTATGGAGGAGCAAAGCAAATGGAAGGAAGGACATCCAAATTGGCTTCCCTATGCAGTAGGAGTTAAGGTCAAAAGGAAGATTATTTCGGCAGATCGGTCTTTAGAGAAAAAACTAGGTGAAAGATATGAAGGGCCATTCACGGTTGTCAAAGTAATAGCTGGTGGAATGACATATGATGTTGAGGGTCAAGGTAAAACTATGAGGGTCCATTACGCACACTTAAAAGTATGGGCAGACCCACCAGATTACCTCAGGCAGTACTTCGAAAATGAAAAAGGTGAAGTCCATCCACAAAATGAATATAAGGCTGAAATAACAACAGAGGATGAGATAGAGGAAGCACCGGCAGGTATCACATATAGTACGTTCCCAGAGAAAGTAAAAAAGAAAAAAAAGGGTAGGATGGAAAGTAAGGAAACGTGGGACCTTCTACAATTGGCCATTGGTAAACCAAGCCATAAGAAGGATATAGGAATTCAAACGGAGTATTTGGGAGAGGATAAGGAAACACAAACAGAGGCAGAACCTATGCCATCTCCTACAGATACTAGTGATCTCTTGGATTGGGTCGATTCAGCACCAGAGGATGCAAATTCAGATGCGGAATTCGACTTACAGAGGTTTGAAAGAGAGTTAAGATTCCCAAATGACAGTTACACCATAGGTATAACCGTTTCAGACGCCACTGAAGAAGAAGAGGAGGTTCTAGGTAGTATAACTTCGGTACATGATGAGGATATACAGGTAGATAATCATGTTACAGGTAATTTAAATATCCCTTTTTATAATTCCAGATCCATTCATGAGGAATTAAAAGAAGTTGGTGAGGATCCGGAACAAATGATGCTGGCTGATGGGTCAGAAGGACAGGAAGAAACCCAACAAGAATCAGAGATTAGACATCGGCCAATGACACGGTCAAGAGGGTCAGCTCCAGATCTCCCGAATGTACAAAAAAGGGTATTGGAGTATGAAAGGAGGGCTGAGGAGAGAAGGGCGTCTAGTGGAAACTAGGTGAGTTTACTACTCTTGTTTATATTATTATTGAACTTTTTTTTATTATTGGTTGTTTTATGGGATGTTTTCCTTTCTTTAAAGATTGGGTTTCCAATCTTGAAGGGGTGAGTAGTGTCACGAGTTAGATGACTCGTGTCATCAAATTAATCAACCTCCTAATTTTTACAAAGTAGAAAACCATATCCAGGCTGAAAGAAAAACTCATTGATTCTCAAAAGAAGTTCAGGTAAACAGTTGTATTGAATTTCAGCTTAAAAGTGTCTTAAGTTATAAGGATTTATTACGAAATTTAATTACGAAATTGTGATTTACTAAGTTGTGATTGTCAACTGTCTAAGGATTTATCTACTAAATTGTGATTTCCAGTGTTATAAGAAACAAACTCTCCCAAAATTGGTATGTATAACTAAATATAAAAGTGATATTTACGATAGTTTAAAATCTAAAAGTAGGAATAGAATTTATGACTTGCTGTTTCAATTTAACGAAATAACGTTTAAGTTTAATTAAAATATAGTAGTGTTAAAGCGTAAATTGTGGAGAATTAGATACGGATAAACTAAGGGACATTGTTAGAAATACGAGAAATTACCAAAGAGTATTGTAAAATTTATATATAGGATTTTTTCGGTTTGAAGGACAATGAAAATATTAGGAATGGATATGACAAACGGAAAGGTTTAGTGCAAAGATAACACAGTAATTTATAGGAAAGAATAGTTAAAAGAATTTAAGGAGGAATTATATATATATATATATATATATATATATATATATATATATATATATATATATATATATATATATATATATATATATATATATATATATATATATATATATATATATATATGTAGGTGTGAGTATATATGTGTGTGTGTGTGTGTGTGTGTGTGTGACGTGCATAGCTAAACACACATGCAGAAGTATGATAAGGACCTTTTAAGATATGAGAGGCCCACATTTGAGAAGGGGGCACACTTACAATTTAGGTTACAAATTACTGAACGAAGAAATAGTTAAAAGTCATATTATTTATTATCATTATCATTATCATTATCATTATTATTATCATTATCATTATCATTATCATTATCATTATCATTATTATTATTATTATTATTATTATTATTATTATTATTATGGTATACATATATTATTATTATTATTTATTATATTATTATTATTATTATTATTATTATTATTATTATTTGTTTTTACCGGTATGTTTGTTAGAATAATAGGGTGTGAGGCGCCGCAAAAAAAGTGTGTATATTAGTTAGGGTTAATTTTAATTATTATTATTATTATTATTATTATTATTATTATTATTATTATTATTATTATTATTATTATTATTATTATTATTATTATTATTATTATTATTATTATTGGTAATGATTATTAATTTTTATTCTGATGCGTGGATAACTATTGGCGTTATTAAATTTATATTTTGCCATTAGTGAGCCAATAATTAATGGTTGGTTATTTTATGATTTTCAGGGAGCCGAGGTTAGACCCGAGTTTCGAGCCAAGTTTAGAGCCGAGTTCAGAGCCGAGTCTAGGACCCAACTCAAAGATTGGATTCCGATCGGACCCAGACGCAAGGTCAAGCCCGATAAGGTTACGACCAGATATTAAGGCCAAGGCTGCAATTAATAGCCAACTAAGGTTCCAGCTGAATTTAGAGGCCCAGGTTAACCCTAGGTTAGCCACTGAGATTTAAATCAGACCACGGAAGATTCCTAAGGTCGAAAGCTCACACAGGTTGTGTGCCAGTTGGATCAGGCTGGTTCAAAGGAGTAAAGAGCACCTTCCGAAGGATCATTCGTCTGAATAACGACGTTTAAAAGGAAGTATTGCTCTTGTACCTTTTATAAATAATTTAAATTGAATTTGTAAATAATAAACATAACCCGGGTTTATATTGTACTGTATATTTTGTTTCGAAATAAATTGGTATATAATATTTAGCTTAGGTTAGTAATAGGGTGTTTATAAATTAAAGTTCATAGGTAGATAGGATTGATATTAAAAGTACCAAATTATCCATATTATTTATTATATATAAGAAAAACCAGTATTCGTGTCTCTCAATCCCTTTTGTCTCTTATTTTCACCGTAACAGGAAAAGTCCTCTGTAAAGGAACGCAACCTTGCCTCCCTCATTAAAAAGGAGGCGTAACAACAAAATCCCAGAGACGCATACATTTCACGGGTGGCTTCACAGATTATTGCGTTTCACTGGTGGCTCGTATAAAATTTACAAGAGGACAAATCGCTGGTGGTGAACGAAAGGAGGACAATAAGGGAATTAATAAAGGTAAAGAACATTCTT
>JABUQX010069684.1:62500-76041 GCA_015478945.1 Trachelipus rathkii | reverse complement strand
ACTGTGATAGTTTAAAAGCGGCTGGTTTTAAAAAGAGCCCAGAGAAGGAAGAAAGGTTAAAAGCAGTTTTTATAAAGCGAAAGGATCATTATGAAGCAGTAAAGAAGCCAGAAAACGTTTTAAATCAGTTAAATGACAGGAAAGTTTTTTAAAAGCAGTTTAAAGAACAAGCAAGTTTTAAAACAAACCCGCATACTAATCCCTTTTAGGGTGTACGGTAACAACCTCTAATTTGAATTTTAACTGATTTACTGCTTATAAGTTATGGTATGGTTTGTAATCAATGTTAGATAAATATGTGAGCTTTTTTAAAAGACCATGTTTTAAAAACAACATATTAAGTTAAACAGTTTAAAACTCATGATATTAAAGCTAAGTTTATAAAAACGTCTGGTTGAGTTTTAAAGCAAGTAAAACAGTTTAAAAACAAAGCATTACTAATCCCCCTAGAGGTGTTAGGTAAACACTCTATTGAAATATTTTGAATGTAAAATGGGAGGAACAACTGGTCCTCAAACAGATATTTTTAAAAAATTCAAGTCTATGTATATTTGTCTCAAACGACGTCTTTAAAAATCGTTAAAATGTCAATTTATTTTAAAAAATTTATAAATTAAAAAGTACAAGGTAAAATATAAAAGCATGTCTGATGAGTATACCAGTTTAGCGTTTCAGCGAAAAATCGTTTTTAAGTAAAAAAAAATGTTTAAGTGACCTAAAATTTAGGATTTCCATGGGCTAAATGACCCATGGGAAGACCCAAAAGGGTTGGTCGGTGTGTTTTAACGTCGTGTATAAGTGTAAATGTAAGGTCGTAAGTGTCTATGGTGCCGTGAGCGAAAGTGTCATAGTAATGTGTGTATAAAGTGTGTTGTAAGTGTGGTGGTGTGTATGTGTGTGCTTGTGTCCAACAATAATGTGTGTGTGCCTGGTGTGTATGTGGTGTGTTTCGTGACCGTTTGTGGTACTATAAGTGTAAATGTAGTGTCTATGGGTAAATGCAAACAAGTGTCATAGTAATGTATATAAGGGCATAGTGAATGTTGTGTATAAGGGGCCATAGTGAATGTTGTGTTTGTATAAGTGAATAGTGTGTATAAGTGAATGTGTGTATAAGTGTCATAGCTGAATGAACTACCATGAAATGTGGTGAGTGTGTGTCTGATGCCCACATGACCTGTGGTGTGTGTGCGTGGTCCACGGATGGAATAAGTTAGTATAGATCCAATACAGGCAGTACCTACATGACCTCATTGTTAGCACAGATACTACCAAGGCAGGCATCAGTAACCTGGATGAGCTCAAGGCGGAGTGGAGGCTAGGTGCAGGGTGTTAGAAGGTTTTAGGCAGGTGTAAGGTGTTACGCTAGGTTAGGTAGGTTAGGTTAGGTTAGGTTCTAGGTTAGGTTAGGTTAGGTTAGGTGCCGAGTTAGTTTAGTTATGTATAGGTAGGTCTAGGTTATGCAGTTAGGCCAAGGTGTTAGCTGTGTATAGGTAATCCGGCAAGGTCAAGGCCGGAAAATATCATGGTCAAACAAGTAATATATAAATATATATATATATATAATAATAAATATATATATATTTATAAAAATATAATATATTATATATAATATATATATAACATTATATTTAATTTAAATATAATATATATATATATTATATTCTGACTCTCTCTCGCTCCTCTCTGCTCTCACTCTCTCTCTCTCTCTCTCTCTTCTCTTCTCTCTCTCTCTTCTCTCTCTCTCTCTCTCTCTCTCTCTCTCTCTTCTCTCTCTCTCTCTCTCGCTTTGTAGATGGGCATGTTTGGGTAGTAAAAAAGAACAGTAAAAAGAAACGTGTTAGCTCGCTGGACAAAACCTAAAAAAAAAATAACATTGATTCTCGATTCAATTACGTTAAACAAAATAATTAAAATTAATTAAAAATAATTAAAAAAATTTCAAATAAAAATGAAATAAAATAATTCAATAAAAATGAATAAATTTTTCGAATTAAAGAGAATAATAGCACGGACGTCTGCCACGTGCTTTTACGAATCGCATTCAATGCAACGTTTCACGTTGTAGATCTTCAGGATCTGAGAGATGTATAACAAAAAATAAAAATAAAAAAATAATAAAAATACAGTAAGTAATTAAAATTAAATTCACATTAAAAATTTAAAATAATTTCAAATTAAAAATGTATAAAATAATTCAAATCAAATTAATAATTTTTCGAAAATATTAAAACATAATAGCACGGACGTCTGCCACGTGCTTTTACCGAATCGCATTCAATGCAACGTTTCACGTGGCGATTCTCAGGATGGAGATTTTCTTATTTATAACAAGAAAATAAAAAAAAATTAATTAAAAATACCTAATTTTAAAAAGTAATTTCAAATAAATCTTAATTAAACATAATTAAAATTCAAATTAAAAATGATCAACAAATAAAATTTATCCAGATATCCAAATCTAGAGTTTAAAAGTTGTAAACTACTTGAAATGAACCCTGCAAACGAAACTGTCTCTCCCTCTCACTCTCTTCGCTTCTTCTCTCTCTCTCTCTCTTATATAAATATATAATAATATATATATATATATATATTATATATTATATAATAGTATATATTATATATATATATATATATATAATAATTATATATATATGATATGTATATATATTATTTTCTAAATTAAAAATTAATTTATTTTTTCCTATTATTGACTAATTATATATAGGATTCACGGTGACTCGGGTTTTAAATTGATCCTGATTTCAAAAACTATCTCCAACATGTACCAGATTCTCACGTTGTCCTGGGGGACTAAAGGGCATAAAGTTGACCGCGTGGTAAGGGTTCGTATCCTTTCGGTGGCTATATATTTTGATTTATAACGGGAAAGACTCGAACAGCTGAAGACAAAAAGGCTTTGAGGTGGTAAGGAAGTTTAAGTCTTAAGATGTAAATGCACGGTTGCAAAAGTCGTGGTCATGACCACTCTTGCGCACAGGTGAAATGTGAATACATAGTCTGTGTAAGTGCGTAGTGGTGTGCTGTAGTGTGTGTGTAGCTTGGGTCTGGATGCGGCGCGCGTACTGGGGGGAACGGGGAAACAAGTGAAGGAGATGTCTGACAACCAAGGCATTGTGCGGCCATATGCGAAAAAATACCATCCACCAACGGTCTCATTAGTCAGGCTCGGGTCATGGAAGCGCGACGGGGCTGGCGAGGTAAAACGGCGGGGCAGAGAACACGCCGGGGCTACAGCACACCCAGGCGAATCGGGCGATCGAGAAACCGCGCGCGGGGAAAACAGCACCTGCGGATCAAGGTGCGGAGATTCGAACCAAACAAGCGCTTAAAAGATATCAAAAAAAAGGGGCGTAAGCCCCTAAAAAGACACGCATCAAAAATCCCGTACTGTTAACCACATACAAACAATGACCTGCTGACATGGACGAAAAATTAGTGGCGCACGGGCCATGGGGGCAAAAATAGGGGGAAACAGCCCAGGGGCACGGGTAATACGTACGATGGAGGCTTCGCCTCCTTTGGCGCAAACCCTTCTTCGAAGGGTTGCTAAAAAATTATAGGACCTTAAGATGTTGCCAGGAAAATTAGGTAAGTTTGCCAAAAAAAAATTAGGGGTTGCCAAAAAAATACCGTGCGGCAAATGATGGACCCCAAGCGAAGATCCAAAGGGTGGTCAAAAAAGGTTTGATGAAGGCCAAAAAATGTTCAAGGTCAGGTAAAAAAATTGGCGATTCAAAAAAAGGGTTCTCACCGGCTTCAAAAAAGCGTAAGGCCAAAAAAAGGTCAAGGTCACGTCCATAGGTCAGGTAGGTGGTCAAGGTCAAATGCGGCCGGAATGGCCCTCTACTACTGAAGAGATTTAACACAGAGTGGGGACGTATTCTCTCGCAAGAGCCTCCATTTAAAGTTGCTGAAACATTGCTCGCCAAGAAAATGAAACATCATACAGCTAGAGGAAATCATTATCCCGGCGTGCAAAATTATCGCTGAAACCATAAACACAAAAAAACTTTCACCAAGTTCCGGTTAAAAGTGAAATAAGTGGTTTAGTTGAATATTCTGAAAGTCATTAAATAAAAGGAACAAGTCACAGAATAAAATAAAAAACTCAACCATAAATTTGCGTGTTAAAAAAATAGTGATGAAAAGTTACTATATTACTGCCAAAAAAAATTCATCTTTCTTGGATTCTGTAGAATTTATTGACGCGTAAAATATATATCGTGATGGAGCAGGCTATGTTTGGCAAAGAAGTTTGGAAACAACTTATAGTACCGCGCCAGATAATTTCGGCTTTCCCGTTCCTTTCCTACTCCAATAACCATGGTCTTTCATTTAGAAACCGACTGTTTGTGATAATATGTACTGGATTGGTAGCACCATCAAATGGACAGGAGGAAAAGCATAAAGGGATATTTTTTTTACGACATACTTACAAGAAAATTTGTTACATTGAAATAACTCACTTGCTTCTGCACAGAGATAGCACAAGTATGGAAAAAATTGTCGAAGGTGAAGCAAGTTCGTCTGAAGTATGAAATCAGTGTTGAAGAGGAAAGCAGATTAAACCTCAAATTACATTAATCGCACCTTTGGAAGTTTGAAGACTCTTGAAAAATGTTGTGAAATTGATGCACCATATATCTCATTATTATCTCGTTGTAGAGTACTCTGAACCGCGTTCTTACACTCAAAAAAGAACATAAAAAAAGATCTCTTTACAAAAGAAATGAGAAAACATGATATGCATTGTCTTAGGTAATTGCTGCAAAATGAGTTGCATTGTTGTTTCAGCTTTGTCAATCTGTCTCAGACAGAATATATTAGTTAAAACTAAAGTATATGTACATCTTCATTACAAGGGACCGACAAGAAAACAACTGATTTCTTCAACCACATGAAATAAAGGTTGCATGAGAAACGTGTAGCTTCTTGGAAGTCATTGCAATTGAGAAAAAGTGATTTTTTCAAATTTTCCATTTCCTTTTTCTAAAAATTTTTCGAATGTAATCATGGCAAGGGAAAAGCTAAAAAGACCTCATTCCTTTGATCATTTATTCAAAATTGCAAGATGCCACGTTAGATAAGTACTTTCCTTTCTCTTTCCGAGTTTTAAGGAATCTTGATGATTATGTTATCCCCATTCACAAGGAGACTATTGCTGAAGAACTAGATATCCCAGCTACTGAAAGAGACGAATTTAAGGATCTCTGCGCTCTGATTCTTTACTGAAAATTAAACTTTGAGAAGACTGACTTATCAGCGGCTTATTTTTGGCTTAGCATACAAAAGGAGTATCCTAACCTAATAGAAAAAGGCACAAGTTTCCTTTTGCCATTTTTCCACATCATACTTTGTTGAACAGCTTCTCTCAATGTGGTAAGATGATCGACTGAATTTTCACCAATATAAAAGAGGCAAAACAAGAAATTAGTATTTGTCTGCAATTCTTCAGGAAAACTAGCCTGCTTGTTTATCCAACCCCGACCCAGACCAATTAAGTAATCAGACTTACATTACAATAAATTGTTGCTCCGAAGCATCAAGCCAGCAATAATTTCCATTAATTTCGTGTGTTGTGATGCTCATTAAAATCCCGCAAACTCCTCCCAGCTTCTTTCAAAATTTTAACAGTTTTTCAATCGTTTTCTTTCTATTTCTTTTTTTTTTTTTTTTTTTAGACTATTTTTTAAGTCATATTTTTTTTTTTTTTTTTTTTTTTTTAAATTTTTTAATTGTAAAAGAAAATCTATTTGCCTTGTCATGCGGAATTAATTCTATTATAGAAATTATTATTAATATTATATTATCTTTATATTATTATGATTATTATTCATATATTATAATCTATTATTCATTAGTATTAGTATTATATATTATATGTATTATTATTATCTTTATTAATTATTATATTATTATATTTTTTTTATTATTATTATTTACATATATTATTATTAATATTATTATTATTAACAAGTGTGCCTCAAAAATTCAACAGCCTTAAATAGGGTGCCGTGAATTACGAAATAACAACAAGGTTCCGGGAATCACTGTAATATCATATTATATTTACTATATATATAATATTATATTTAAATCGGTAATTTAATATGTTATAATAATTATATAGATATATAAGATATAGATATAAATATATAAAACTAGATATATATATAAATATGGTATATTCATATTTATTATTATTAATATATATATATATATATATATATATATATATATATAATATATATATTATATATATTATAAATATATATCTATATAATAAATATATATATATCTATATATATATTTATATACTATATATATATATATATATAATATATAATATATATAGTATGACCTGTTGTTGTTATAAGAAATGGGATAATAGTTGATTTGTTTTTTAAAAAAAATTTGTTTGAATCGTTAAGCAAATCAACATATATATTAATATTTTTGGCGTAACATGATCGCATGTCACACAAACCATCTTGGGTGCTGAAAAAAAAATATAAAACATATTTCAGTATCAGTAATTTATATTTCAGCCTATGAAACTCAAAAAAATAAAAGCACCTGGCAGTTTAAAAATAAATTTGGAGACCATCATTTTTTTCAGGCTTTAATTTTTTTTAAAAATTATTATGCTCTCTTTCTCTCTCTCTCTCTCTCTCTCTCTCTCTCTCTATATATATATATATATATATATATATATATATATAATATATATATATATATATATTAATAATATATATATATATATATTATATATATACTAATATATATAATATATATTATATATATATATATAATATATATATATACTTATTATATTATATATATGTAGTTAAAGCAATGATCGCTAGAGTAAATATTTATCAGTAGGAGGGCCTTATTGAAAAGATTAGAAGGAATCAGTTAAGAAAAATAATTACATTTAAAATCTAAATAAATATATATTCTTGAGCTTTCGTTCCTAAGCTGGAACCTCCCTTCAGAAGAAGTATATTATAAACTAACATATGAAAGAAGTAAAAATTATTTAGTTCATGAATATTTTAAAGATGGATAATTTAATTTTTTTTTTTTAAAAATTGTATTTGTTGGTGCCTCATAACGCCAGAAAATAAATTATTTTGTATTCATCGCATTCTTGTCTATGTTATCAATCACCTTTTTGTTTATGTGAAATTATTTGAATGATGTGATGCAGAAGGATTCAATGATTTTCGTTTTTATAGATTTTGTACATGTAAAATAGGTGTTATTTTGGTTAATGTTAATGGAATGATTATAAGTAGAGCGATTTAGTGTCAGGTCAGGGAGGAATTTTGATTGTCGTGTAGAAGGTCATGTTGGTTTGATAAACTCGGCGTGTAAGATCATGGGTTTCACCAATGTAAAAGGAGTTACAAATCTTCTGCAGGGTACTTTTTGTTAACACACTGAGGGAGCCTCCGCAGGAGGGATGGGTTGATAAATGTGTGGCTTAATGGTTTTTCTTAAGAGGGAGGATATCAGAGGAAATGAAACGTAAAGTTTTTGGAAAAACTACCTTTTTAATAGTTGTGAGTTGAGAGGAGAGAGATAGAGGAAAGGAATTAGAGTTTATGAATTAACGGGGTGGGTTACATGGGAGGATTGTAGTAGGAATTTGTTTGCTCTTTTTAAGGCCTATCCAATCTTTATACAATGTATCCAATTTCTTTTTGAAAGTGGAGGTTAAAAAGTTGAGTTCAGGTTGAATGTAGGAGGGAGAGCATATGTGGAAAGCACGTAATGAAAGAGGAAAAAAAGATGCCAATTTAGGTTTAAATTATGGAGGAGAACAGTGTATTGTAGAAGGGTTGGGGATGTTTAGGTTTCTGTTAAATAGTGAATTGGATGATATTAGAGGTGGACCAAGTCATGAGAGTATCTAGAAACCGTAAGGTGTTGTTTAGAGTGTTCAATAGTGAATTTTAATGTTAGTTGTGGATTAGTGTTTATGAAGTTTAAGCGATAAGTTCAACTTATATTATTATGTAATTTAATATATAGTAAGTATCTTCAACATTGATTTTAAAATTTTAATATGCGAAGAACATGAACAGACATCAAAATTCTAGTACTTAAATAGAACTTTTAAATTATGATCAGAAGCATAATTTTCAGTTTCAGTGTATATTTCTCACCTAATCGCCAAATTAATCGAGCAGAAATGACGATGACGATTGAGAAAAAAAATATGCCCGACTTGCCCCGATTGACGATGACGATACGATTCAATTGTTCCCTCACTAAAATACACATTAAAATACCTAAATATATATATATATACTATATATATACATATAATTACTAGTTACTTATATATATATATATACTATATATATATATATATATATATATATATATACTATATATATATATATTATAATACTATATATATATATAATACATTGTATATATATAATATAATATATATAATATATATATATATATATATATATAATATATATATATATATATATATATATATATTATAATATATATACTTTATATATATATATATAATATATATATATATATATATATATTTGTGTATATATCTATATATAATATATATATATATATATATATATATATATATACATATATATATAATATATATAATTATATACTATCATATATATTAAATAAATATATATATATAAGAGAGAGAGAGTGGTGTAGTGTCAGGTGTGTGTGTGTGTAGTGTAGTAGGTTATGTGTTGTAACAACCACTAATACAGGCATACATGGTCGCGGTTTCCACAAATTCAGGGCCTAATTACAAGCATATAATGTACTAATATATATATATATACTATATCATATATATATAATATATATATTATACTATATATATTATATATATATATATATCTAAAATCCACTTAAAATAAAATATGACGACGGAAGTGTTTTTGGTCTATATCGCTCTGTACAGGACCTGAATAGGACCCTGCTTTTTTGATTTGTCGAAACGTGATCCAATTTTATATTGATTCTAATATCTTTAATCCAAATAAGCACGTTTTATTCCTAGTGTTTTTATTATATCTTGTCATATATATATATATTATATATATATATATATATATATATATATATTATATATATTTATAATTTATATATATATATATATTATATATATAATATATATATATGTATATATTATATATATATAATATACGATATATATAATATATAATAGTATATATATACATATATACATATATATATAATATATATAATATATATATATAATATATATATATATATATATATATTAAAAAATTATTACTAAATGATATAAGAGCATGGAAAAACCGTTTGTACTATTCGGCATAAATTTTCGATGTTTGTGATTTAAAATTTAAATTCTTAAACTTTTCTATTGGTTGATAGTACATGTGATAGCGCGACTGAGTTTAGACCCAGAAATTGCAAGTTCGTACCCAGCTTGTTAGGCTAGGTCACATAACTTCTCCATAGATAGCCTTGTGAAAATCAAAAACTACTCTAAATGTCTTTGAAATGAACAAAGATGGTTTTAACAGTTGTCTATATTAAATATAGAGGTATAAAAAAATGAAATAAATTAACTCAAAATCAAGAAATGATAGTTATTTCCTTTTTATTTGAAAGCCAACAATGTACTATGCTATAAGTCAACTATGAATTGTGCTATATATATCTAGCTATAAATCTTTACAATTTCAATAATCATCTATGGGAATAAAACAATATAAAATAGAATAAAAAATAGTTTCGAACTAACAATATTAAATCGTTGAAATTGTATTTGTACGGTAATATTTTTTTATATATAGAGAACGTTCCCAGAATTTAAGTTTCGAAACGCCGTTATGAAAAGAAAGTACCTTAAGAAACAAAAGTTAACAGAAGAAAAAGGAAAAATCATGACTAAGTCGTAATGGTGTTGGACAAAAGGATTACATGACGTTGGTCAACACTAGTTCTTTGGAAATACCTTGATATAGATATAGTAAGAAAAGAAAAATATTTTTCTACCAGGAAGGAAGTTAAGGAGTACAAAAAGTTCCATATAGATGAAAGGAATACTGTGTAACAGCATGTGAATTTAATTTTTTATAAATACCAGTTTGGGAATATCTGATGAGCTTACAAGTTTGTTATTCATATTTTGGAAGAAGAACGAGAGGCTTAAAATTCGCATGTGTTTGAGTACCTTTTTATAATTTATAAATGCTCAAACATTGTGTGAATTACAGAAGAATTAGCTCGCTTTATCTAAAACCATGTAGGCAACGGATAAATATTTTGCCACACTTGCAAAATCGAAACACGTGAATCCTCCATGCTCTTCGTTCCCAGAATCCTGGAAAGGTGCAGTCGGGAGTATGCACTTAAATATATATTGTAATAGGAGAAGAGGTTAACTATTCGTAACAAGAATCTAAAATAAGAAGTAATGCATAAAACAAACACTATCATGGTCTGGCACTTGTTTGCCGTCAGGCAAAATCAACGTAAGTATTCACAATTAGTCCCAAAAGTTTGGCACAAATTAAAAATATATAAAAAGGAGAGCAACTCTGCATAACAAACTCTTATCAAATTTCATTTCTGCATTAAGTAAAAAAAACATTTTTTTAAAAAAATTGAATGTATTAGTGTTAATAGAGAAAATACAGAAAGACATTTTGATTCGCTTGACAGAAAATGACTTTTCAAACTCAAAGAAATCAGTTACGGAAGTGAAATTAAAAAAAATTAAATAAATAAATAAAAAATCATTTAGTTTCAATTAAAACAAATTCAAATAAATTTAATTCAAACACACACATATATGTATAATGTATAGACACGCAATAAATACACACACACACACTGACCACACGAACCACACACACACACACTTACACACCACCACACCACATCACACACAACCACCACCACACACCACATTTACTAAATATAACCTCTATATATATAGTTATATTATACTACTATTACCTATATATCATATCCATATATAATATAATATATGAATATATATATATATATAGTATAATATATAAATATATATATAAATATGATATGAATATCTATATATATATATATATATTATACTATATATATTATATATATATAATACTTATATATATATATATCTACTATATATATATATAATCATATATATATATATATATATATAAGCAGAAGGCAGATGTTGCAATGCAACATTGCAATGCTGCAAATGTTGCAAAGAAAATTTGCAGCATTTTGCAACATTTTGTAATATTTTGCAACATTTTGCAACATTGATATTTTGGCGTATTAAGAAGTTTTTTGGGTCAAATTATGGGTTTTCGGGTCCGTAGAACGTTTTCCGGGGTCAACGACGCGTTGGATCAAGCCCCAAGGGATGTGGCGCATCGGCAACCGCAGCCGCACCACCGCACCGCGTCACATCGTCTTTTTCGCTGCGCCGTCTCGATTTTCTATTGTTGCTGCTTCCGAGCGTGCGAAGATTAGGCCTAAAGGTTCCTATTCGAGCGTGATGACGTAATCTCGTCGTAGACGAGATAGCATACCCCTGCCCCTGCCCCCTAAAAATTAAATTGATCGTAGAACAGACGAAATTTGGATACGAAGAATCGAATCTCCCGAAGGAAATCGAATCTGAGTCGATAAAAACGATTCCTGCAAGGAATCGTTTTTTACGCACTCCGACTCCGGCTCCGGCTCTTGCTCCGGCTCCGGCTCCGGTTCCGCCTCCGAACGCAGCCAGCTCTCTGACTCTGGCGTCCAAATCCGCTTCAGCCAGCGGAACGAACTCTGGTTCAGCCTTCTGCGAAAGTTTTTTCTTATTGTTATATTATTATTATTATTAATTATTATTATTATTATTATTATTATTATTATTATTATTTATTATTAATTATTATATTATTATTATCATTATTACTTATTAAATTATTTTATTTTTATTATTAAATTATGCGTTTAGCAACACTACTGTTTAACGCTATGGTTCGATATAATATCTACAAGGGTATTAGAGTTATCGTATCGGGTTAAAATTTGGAAGGCGGGTTATATGGTGATGTAACCTCGTCGTAGACGAGGTACGTCCCCCTGGGTCCCCCCCGAAGGGGACCCCACCCCCTTTTAAAAAATCGAAGTGTTCGTACAAGGCTGAAATTTGGTGAGAGATTCAAAGTTGAATTTATCTAGAAAGAGTTTGGGTACATCACGGATTCGGAGGAGTTGTGCTCGGCAGCCGGTGCCTTGGCTCCAGTGCGGTCCGATGTTAATAAATATTCGTTAACAACAATGTTTGGTGTCGTTTATATATGTTATTGGGCATCTGTAGATTTCGAGAAATATAATGGTTTCAGAACCATCAAAGAAAAAAAAATAAATAAATAAATATAAATTTTCTTAGTTTCTTTTTAATGTTTATAACTTACAAATTTACGTCTTTTACATACCCTAAAGCGTAAATCAGTAAATCAAACTGCCCTCCTCGCCCTTCCATGATCTTTTGATTCAAGTCATATTTTTATACTAAAATTTGTCATGTTTTACATACCTTAATGCAGTAAATCAGTAAATCAGTAATCAACTGCCCTCCCTCAACCCTTCTGTCATTATTTTTTCTATTGCAATTATTGATCTTAATTGATTCTATTGACTATTGATCTCAAGTCATATTTTTGTAGTAAAATGGTCCATGTTTTAACATAGACGCCTATAACAGTAGATCAGTAAAAATCAGTAAAAATCTAAACAGCCCTCCCCACTCAATACTTCGTTGATCTATTGATCTACTGATCTATTGATCCATTGATCTATTGATCTATCTGATTCAAGTCATATTTTTAGTAAATTTGTCATGTTTTCATACCTAAATCAGTCAAATCAGTTAAATCAACCCACCCAACCTACACTCCTGTACAACCATGATCTATTGAAATCTAATTGATCTTTCGATCTATTGATTCAGGTCATATTTTTACTATACAATTATCAATGTTTTTACATACCCTCTAATCAGTAAAGAGTAAATAAACCGTCATACCACACTAGCCAACATCATCCATGATCCTATTGATCTAGTTTGATCTATTCGCATTCAAGTAACATTTCGAGTATCATTTTGGATAAACATAACATAAAAACAAATTCTTTATACAATGATCAACGAAAATACTTTAACGTAACAAAGTTTCCACATTGAATAAAGCTTACTTAGCATCATCTGAACTATGAATTATATCCATACACCGACAAACTGACACGCTTAAACATGATAAACTGTTTACGTTAACCAAAGTTTCGCACACTAACAAACAGTAAAGTAAACTAACATAGCATACAAAGACGTAACCTTTCACACTTGCCATGCATTATCTCTAACATAAAATGTAATTTATATTAACCAGGTAATCTTTACTAATAATTTTATCACAAACAATTGGTTAATTTCATACATCTGATCA